>CM067374.1:36789631-36954631 GCA_034401795.1 Chaetoderma sp. LZ-2023a | reverse complement strand
ATACACCCATTAAAAATGTGAATTATTATACTGAAATTCGTGTCACTATTATCGTATAGGTTTAGTGATCAGCGTTGTGAATCAGCGATTTATCGCAGCACGCTATAAAAAGAACTGATTGTGAAACTAGCGATCTCTTCCGTTATGTAAACTGTAGTTACTGTACCATTTAAAAAAAACCCCAACACCTCCTACATATACAGGTATCCAGGATCCTAATCTCCTGGCTTCCCAAACTGCGTGGAAGTATTTCTGTATCATATGTTTATATATTAGCAATTCTAGACATGCCCTGCCGATTTCTAGCTAAGCTCCTCCCACGGATTGTGCGGGTTGGGATCAATTTATATAATTTCACGTACATTTTTCTGATGTAAGAAATATTATGCTGAATATTTAACATAATTTTGACTGGAAGCTGTTGCTGCCATATGCCATTGAATTTCCGTAGGCAGCAGCAGTTTAATGTCAAATTAGTTTTAAAATATGTTATTTCAACAGTTCCCCGTATTTATTTTAGAAACATAGATTTCAGACTACTCCCGCTTCTCTGTTTTCGTAAAAATCGACATTAGAGGAAATGCTAAATCACCAGAGCTGAGATGACAAAACAGCGTTTTAATACGCATTTTAAATGGGGATAATCGCGACACCAATTATCTGTCAGAATAGAGCGCATGGCGGGAAACAAAGAGCACCGCTGAAAGTGTGAAGATTCTCATGTCTGTGTGGTTAATGGTCAAATGGTCAGCTACGGGGAAAATAGCAGCGCCACAAAGCTCTCTTAGTGAGCCGGTGAATTCAGGAACTAGAGAAAGACAACTCGTATGGCAAATTCGTACTCCAATAGTTGGGAATCAATAAATTTATTAAATCATTTAATCAATTAAAATATTGTTTAGCTTTTTATAAGAGATCATTTTTCATTCATACTGGTTCCAAATTTTTGGCTTCTGACTTGTTTAAAATGTTTTATTAAGGCTTTAGTGCAGTCAACCTCTTAAAAATATGACAAAAATACAGTTGTCGTGAAAATGGTGTAGGCCTTTTCAGGGGCTTTTTCGATTGGGGCTAGCGTTGTCAACTGTAGGCTGGTACCGGACTCCTCATTCCCTCGCTGGCGAACTCTCGCAAAAGAATACGTTTTAGCGAAAATTCATTTGCACGAGTTCTGCAACACTCGTGTTGTGACGTCACATAGTTTCAATTATGACGTCATAGTCATACCACCCCCAACGACCTTGATAACGCTGGTTTTGGGCCTGTACTGTGGCAATACTGAGTGGCCCAGAACCTCCATTATCATGATTGTTATTAAAATCTGCTAAACTCACTGAACAAATTCAACCCGACACCAATCGAAAGAGCCAAAAAAGGGGACAACGCACAGAAATCTGTGAATGCTGCAATGCTATCACATGTTTTCCATCTCTAGGGATATAGACCGTACCAAAAATCACCATAAGCATTCGTCCCCCAAGATGATACCCACCAACATTACAAGCTCATGGACTCAGGGATTTGGTGGATTAGTTATCCAATGGACCTTTCTATTTTTTAGCTATGTCCCGCCCATCACTAGCTAAGCTCCACCAAACAGCTCGCCGTGTTGGGATTGATCGATCCCCGAATGCCCTAGCTATCAATTTCCTGAAAACTATACAGGGAAGCTGTTGAATATTTTGTAACTAATTTGACTGGGTGCTGTTGCTGCCTATGGCAGCAACAGTGCCCAGTCAAATTAGTTTCAAAATATTTAACAGAATATTTATTAAATAGTAAAAGCAAACAATTTGTACAACAGCCCATAGACCGTCATCAAATATGCGTTCGTGGCGTACTTATCGACGTCATTCATTATGATGTCATTGTACACATCACGCAGTTAATTATGACGTCATATGATGGATGGGTACTCTGGAAAGGTGAAATATGAGGACGATAGCGTCTTTCATTTTTGAGCGACAGTATTTACAAAACTTGTAAAAGGATTTGCGATATCCCAGTCACCTTTGCAAGAGGACATAAAAAATTCAAATTGTGTCAAATATTGTCCATTGAGATAAACTATCAACCAGTTGAACTTTCTCAACAAGAAAAGCGTCACAATCTAACATAAAATTGCTTTTCATCTTCTACATTGCCAGAATCTCATAATTTACATAGTCGAGCATCAGCTGGAACTTTAGGTCAGGAATATGTGCCACTTTCAATTCGCAGGGAATGCACACTTAATCTTAGTTTAGAGAACGTGCGACAATTACATACGCATTTCCGGGTCCAGCTCGATTGTTACATACACAAAACACAATCTAAAAATAAAGGCGTGGCTTCTTCGAGAATACGCCTCTAATGTAATGACCGGCCATCTTATTACGTCATCACAATGACTAGACTGTTACACAGACTCCACTTCGGAGACCATATAGATCGGGATCCAGTCCATCGCCGTAGCGGACCGTAAAAGCTACGCAGTAGATCGTGTTAATTTTGATATCATATTAACCTCTGTGTCACTAGCTTGATACAGACATTAAAATCGACTCGATCCATCCAGGGGTTCGTGTGATATCAGTATCCGCGCACCGTCAGCAAATTCTTGACCTCAATCTCATGATTCTGTACGCCACATATTTGAATTTTACGACGAATACAGAGGGACTATTTTTCTGTTAACTACTTGCCATACAGACTACTATAGGCTTTATATCACATCGTTTTACGTGAAATAATATTGTCTAGTATGAAGAGAGTAGCGCTCGTGTCCTTTTAAGTTTCAATTCTCTCTACCACCATATACTGGTGGAAATCACTACGCCAATGGCTACTCAATACATACGAGATACTTTTTCTCGATCTCGTATCGAAGGAGATCTCGCGAGATACGAATGACACAAAACAATGCTTTTGTTTAACACCAAATGATGACGTCATAAACACGCACTTGTGATGTAATATAGCCGAGTATACGCTTCCGAGTTGCGAATCACGCGCAGTGACGCCCATAGACTCTGCCAAGACGTAACTTTCTATATGAAATGACGTCTTATAAAGTTTATATGAACGTAGTTTGGGGTTGTTATCAGAGTCATTTGTATGGTATAGCCATTGAGAGTTTAAAACTGTCGTGGAAGGTGGGCATACAATTTCCGGGATGGAATGAACCTTCTATTGTCCCACGAAATCGACATGTCAAAATGAGGAAGAAGTAATTTTATGCAGGTACGGTACACATAATTGACAATTCTTTCAGAAGTTTGATATGACGCTAAATATGCCTTCCTTATAAAAGAAAACGGGTCTACAGAGGACATTCAGAGCCAGGATTTGATGGCATACAGGAGAATGGGTGTCATAATTGCCCGTTTGCTAATGCCAAGCAGGTACTTTAGTAGCAAATTTGAGGAGATTTTTTCAGGAGGAACATTGTCGCAGATGTAGTAAAAGTTATTGTTGCTGAGTCTGCTCATGTGCAGTGGAATCTAAGCCTCACTGAAGTACAGTAAAATAGGCACAATTAAGCTGTTGAATAACTTATACGCTAAGAAAATTGTCTTGACTTAAGTATGGGCAATCAAATTCCCAGTGGCCACAAAGAGCGATCAGCTGTCCAAACAGGCCAGGTGACAAGATCCACTGTGAACACGGAGCCCAGCCCCTCAGCTGGGGTTGAGGTAAGTAACCAAGTCACAAATCATGCCAGATGTATTTGTATGGAGGAGAATAATAAGTACATGCTACAGTGTTTTGACTGTAAGAAATGGTATCACTATGCCTGTACCCTACTACCACGATACATGCTTAACACACTAACATCAATACGCCGCAGGTATACATGCTCTGACTGCACCAAACTCACCAAACATATAATGAATTTTTGGCATGGTATCTGAACAACCAGCAGGTAGAGTATGAGGTTAATATATCCACAAAGTCACAGGGACAAGATAACGCAGAACCAACCACAGAAAATGATTCATTCCTACTGGTCTCTGAATGTGGTGAGTCTTCAACAGGGGCAAGTGAGCAGAGCAACATCCATAAGCCGATTGACGACACCAACACAGACAAGTTTTCAGCAGGTAAAATAACATCCACAACACCCTCAGCCTCTGCCATATGTGATGATACTTCAGTCCTACCAAGCACACTAATTAAACAGATCAATGAAATTAGAGAGGGACAGTCTGTTCTGCAGTCTCAGGTCCGTGAGCTACACTCAGACAGGTCAGGTGAACACCCGAGTAGCAACCACTTACAGACAAACAGAAATATACAATATCAGAACAGCAACCATCATAATCACCCCCACTGTATCACGTGAACCAGTCAGGCCACACGCAAATGATTAACGGAGATTAAGTGAGTCTCAGTGACGAGTTCACGAAATCCAGGCTCTACCAGGTAAGTGACAATACAACGAGGTAGTCGCAGGTACATCACATAGTCACAGGCATAACACTAACCAGAGCAGCTCAATTAATGAAAGCAACAGTCACAATGCACGCAAACACAAACTACAGTCAGATAACCCTGAAAGCCCCAATTCATATAAACACCCCACCGCTGCACACAAACAATGTCACCCAAGCAACATGCCTTCACCACAACAGCGCAGTGGATATTCCAACAGTACACACAAAACGTACTGTTAATTGGAAGCACAACATTTAAAAAGCTGAGCGGGCGATACATGTCATCCGAATTAGGTCTTTCAGCGACGTGAGTATAAGCGAAATAACCTACCAAATCGAGAAATCGGTAGAGAACGAATGATATGATGGAATTGTAGTACACGTAGGTACTAATGATATCGGCCGTAAGAGTCTTGGTAGAATGATAGAGGACTATACAACACTCGTACAGATGATCCAGCGCAATCCCCTGAAACACAGGTATTTGTATCATCCCTGCTTCCACGCCCAAACGAGCCACACAAAAATGACCTGGTCTGTGAGTTCAATACTCGATTAGAATCCCTAGCTGCATGGCTCGCCGTAACATTCATTAACCACCCTTATTTATTTGCCAGCGAAGAGGGACAAGTAAACAGTGAGTTATTCTGGGACAATGTCCACCCCAACAAATCAGGATTTAATCTTTTATCCAGCAACATCCAAGACTACATAAATTATTACCTGTTACGGGATTTTCGAAATGGAAGGATATGGAGGTACTAGATTTACAATCCTGCGATCTATCAGGTAAATTACCAGTCACATATAAACACTCAGCCTTCGACCAACTCATAGTATTACCAAAGTTCACAAAATATCCAGTCATCTGCAAGCCCCAAAAATAGTAAATGCATCCTCAGTAACACGTTTTTCACCCTTAGCAGATGAACTGCCACACTCTACAGAAACGGAACTGTTGGAGTATAACAGCATAAATAGAAATGAAGCATATACACTACTTCTAAACGTCACAAAACAAATATGAACAAACCAATGCCTCAGTCAAATAAAAATCTCCAAAAAGAAGACAATATTGGAAGGAGCAGTAATAGTAGATATATATTATCGGGGAAGACATTCACTGCACTTGAAAACTCTACCTACAAACATATGCATCTACACCAATGCAGATAGTCTGCTGAATAAAAGAAATGAACTCGAAAATATAGTACATGAAACCTCTCCAGCTGTTATATGTATCACTGACGTTTTCCCTAAATACCAAGATCCCAGCACAAGCATCAAAATTAAGTGAACTGCAACTTGATAACTGTGATTTATTTCTTAATAATAATCCAGCTAGGGGAGTTGCCATCTACAGCCACAAACTACTACAAGCCCAACCCTGTGAGACGCTAAGTGGCGATTTTTTCAAGGAGTCAGTTTGGTGTACATGGACTACCCAGAATAAAGCAAATGTTTAGTAGAATGTATCTATAGGAGTCCAACAATGATAGAGACAATAATTTAAATCTCATGGCCCTAATAAACAACACTAGTAAACTAAAACCAGACCACATTTTTATTACAGGAGACTTTACCTTCCCAGATCTTGTTCTTCTGGTCTCTCATGCACTCATGATAGTGACAACTTTATCAGCACCATAATAAACAATTGTCTCCACCTGTTTGTATTAAAACCAACAAGACACAGGATAAACCAGAAATCAAATATCTTAGATCTCATTTTGGGAACCAGTACACACATTATCAATGGCATATTTCATCTAGCCCCGTTGGGAAAAAGCGATCACGATGTCTTACAAATAAACCTTCGCCTCTATATTTGATGTTTCAACTGAATCAAATTTGCCCAAACTTTTGCTGATTAAAGGCAGGTACAACGACATGCACAATGAAGTCAGCAATATTGACTGGACAAACATGCAGGAACTTCGTACACCAGAAGCATGGAACGTTATTTACAACATCTTAACAACAATGCTAAATCAACACATCCCAAAAACAAAAGTCGAGTAAACGGAAACACCTATGGCTTACTTCCAGTGCCACTCACACCCTTAAAGCAAAAAAAAACCCAACTGTGCAAAGAATACAAGAAAACAAAGAGTTCTGATGATTATAACCAATATAAACTGGCAAGGAATAATTCTACATTATGTATCAAACAAATTCGGTCATTTGAACGAAATATAGCAACAGATGGCAAGAAAAGACCCAAGTCCTTTTGGAAATATGTCAAAAGCAAAACAACTCTCAAAGAAACAGTAGGCAAGCTTAAATATTCAAACGATCAAGTGTGTACAAATGATATAGAAAATGCAGAAGTTTTGAACATATATTTTGCAAGCGTATTTACAGAAGAGAACGTAAATACAATGCCAGAAAATATCCCCAATATCACAAACACTGTTTTACCGGACATTTCTATAAGCCCAGAGAATATTGAAGCCAAACTAAAAAAACTAAACCCAAATAAAGGTCATGGACCAGACGGCATAGCCATAATTTCACACATTAGGTATATTGTTGAGAAGTTTGGTAAAATTACCAACCCGCTCAGCATTACTAATCGGGTCGCTATCAATGTTACTAAGCCTATTGAATAGTGACCAAAATTCTTGTGGATTAACCCTATGCAATGCATCCATCTGGGAAAGAATATTTTATTTAGAAGACATTTTTTTCTTATTGAGGAGGCGTGTATATCCTTTCCATAATGGACGGAAGTCAGAAAGAAGCCTGGTATTTTAAGGTTCTTTGTGGATTCGTCCTCCCAACTGCTTTAGGTCATTTTTTACCTGTTTACCGTCTGACTCGAAGCAATTGTTCCTCACCTTTTTAGTCTGTTTAGGAGTACCGCACCCCCACCCCCTGGAGTTACATATTTGACTAATACCAGCATTACACGCAGCACTAATAATGATATTGGGTACTGAATCAACCGACACATTGATGTTATCAGATTGTAGCATTGCATCTTTGACCTTTGCCCTGATACAAGGCATAGATAGGGATTTTTTGAATTTATAGTCATCACCAGCTGTCCACAAATAATCGCTACAGTTTTTTACACTTACGGAATCGTCTTTGGAGATATGATATTGTCCTGTAACTAGTATACAGGATGGCAATCAGTGAATAGAGAGTGGATCAGGAGTATGTACATAAACTATATCCACAGAATTCAACATATTTACAGGGACTAGAAAATAGTTTATCGCACTTGGCATACCGGTGAGACTGAAGCGTGTATGACTCCCCAACATATCATCAAAAGCACAGCTGCCTAGAATTCGGAGACCTGATGCCTTACACAAAGATAGTAATTTTCTAGCATGGCTATCAGCACCACTATCACGTTTCGCCTACTAATATATGTGTCGGCAATATATAGATCATTTCTAGAGAGATCTCTATGGGGAGGAAAATGAGCAATACAGAAATTAGGTTCACAATTTGTGTGCGCATTAAAATCACCACACACTACGCAGTTAGCTTCTTTCGAATAATTAGCAATGTCGTTTTCTAATAATTCAAAGATATCCTCCATCCGCTTAGCATATGATGATGATGCTGGGCTGACATTTACTATAGCCAAAAATTGTTCTTCATCAAGACTAAAGAATAACTTGGTAAGTTTGAACCACATTAACCACATTATTTCGCATGAGGATGTTTGAAGCAACTTGATGCCTGGTAGAATTTCATCACTGATATACCACCATCGTTGCGTCAAGCTGTAGGTTCTCGATCGTGGAATTTAGAAAGAGTTTTGAACTCTGGCAATTCCAGGAACTCATTCCTTTCACTGTGTGTTTCTAGTAAGCATATAATATGTTTTGAAGATGTACAAATATAAGACATCACAAAACTGCACCGAGCGACCTAGCCAGAAATAAATTAGCCTAATGGTCAGTTTAACAGACAATGGGCCCTTCAGAAAAGCGTGTCATAAAAGCGACACAGGATCAGCCAGTGCATCGGCTATGCACACAAAGAACTTATGATCTGACTTGTGTGCCCAGTGGCGTTTAGAGTAAAATTCACAATGTGATTATATAATGTTGGACCCTGTATTCCCTCCCGTGTACATATGTAAGTGTACATACGCAACCCGAGATGATGTATGATAAGAGATTCCACCAACTGGCGTGTACATTATGGCTATTCCCAAGTTTTAGTCTTTTTGAAAATTTGGGGCAGGGTGCCACCCTGAAAAGGTTCATGAATGCACAACAAATTCGGTAACATTCAGACTGACAAGGTTTCTCACTGAAACATCATATCTGTTTCCTGCAATAAAAAAACAGCGGGGTATTGGAACATTAAATGCCTACCTGAGGATTTCATTTTTTATTCAACGCAAAATGGCCACATAAACTGACCACCGGTGACCATCTAATAAGGGAAAAAACTACTTTTTCGGGACACATATCAGTAGAAAGGCGACATGATGGGCGGCCATTCTGATTGGCCGGGAGCTTGATGACGTCATCAATATTGGAATTAGGCCATGCCCACTTTTCCACGCCAAAGATACTCGAATCTGATTGGTTGAGAGCTAGCTCTATTTTCTCTCTCAACCAATCAGATTCGAGTATTTTTGGTGGGTGGGAAAATTGTACATGTCCTAATTAAAAAATTGATGATGTCATCAAGCTCTCGATCAAGCAGACTAGCTGTCAATCCCTTCGCCACATTTTGGTGATGGAAATCTTTTGATGTGTGCCTTTGATTGACAGGTTTAAAAGTCTGTGTGGAAATTTGAAGGTGCCAGTGTGTGGTCAAAGGCAGGGCCACACCACCCCTCATGGCCAATCAGAACAGCTGCATATACAGTCGCCACAGCTTGAATCATTGATATATTGGCACGTGTCAATGGTGATTGACAGGCGTAATGAGCCTTAAAACAGTTAGAGGGTGGTGTCAAACGAAGGGTTACGTGACCTATCACAGTCAATCAGAACAGCCATTTATACAGTCGCCACTACTCGATAGATCGTAGATCTATTGACAGGTGTAATGTGGTGTGGAATGACTAGGGTGGGTGGGTTCAAACCGAAGTCACTGAACCCATACAGCCTATCAGAAAACCTGTTTTATGGCTGCCATTGCTCGAGACAGGCTGTCAAATGGCATCATGTGGCATCTCCCAGCCAATCAGAACAGCCTCTTCTACTGTCGCCAATGTTTGCTATGTAGAGCTATTGGCATGGCAATGCGTCATGATAGCATTATGGGGCGTGGCCAAACGAAGGGTTAGGTGACCCCTCGAAGCCTATCAGAACAGCCACGTATACAGTCACCATTGTTAGAGCTATCAATCGAAGTCACACACCATCGCTTATACAGTTGGCACTGTTTGTTTTGTAGAGCTGTTAGAAGGGTAATGAGCCATGAAACTGTTAGGGGCATGGCCATACGAAGGGTCAAGGGATATCCTCCACCAATCAGAACAGCTGTGGTCACTGTTTGAGATATTGAAGGAATTCTACAGAGTTATATCAAAATCTGTCAATCGATGTCAATTTGGAGAATTTGGAGTTACCCAGGGCTCGGTCTTAGGACCAGTCCTGTTTGCCCTATGCGTGAACTCCGATTCAGGACATCATCACCCGCCATGGTTTAAATGCTGCGATCCATGCTGATGACTCCCAACTGTACATCGCCTGTGACTCTCGAACGGACGCTGCCACAGTCAGCCGTATTGAGGCCTGTGCTGATGAGATATGTGATTGGATTCGAGCAAATTTGCTCGCATTGAATGCCGGTAAGACATAAGTAGTCTGGTTCTCGTCACACAGCAAAGAGGTGGGGCTTCGGATGGCCACATGTGATGTGCATGTTGGTGAGGTGTATGTTTCTCCATCAGCACCCGTTCGTGACTTGGTGTGATGATGGACTCGGCTGGACTCATAGATGAACAAATCAAGAAAGTATGTAACGGGGTGTCTCATTCACTATGGCGTATAGGAAAAACCTGTCATCATTTGGATCAGGCCAGCACTGAGAAGTTCTATGGTCTTCCGGACTACAAGATCAAAAGATTTCAGCATATACGGAATTTTGCTGCTAGACTGGTCACCAGACATAAGTTAGATCGTCATGCCGATATGACGCTGGTACTCAAAGAGCTTCACTGGCCCCAGTTGAATAGCGGATTCTGTTCAAAATTGTGTGCATAAGTTTCAAGGTTATACGCCACGGTGAGTCAACGCCTAGCCACCTCACTGATATCATTAAAGTTCAAAAGCCTTCATACCACACTAGGAGTAGCGTGGAGGTGAAGCTGACCCCCATGGCAAGAAAACCGCGAAACAGTACTGTGACCGCGCCCTGAGTGTAGCAGCACCGACACTGAAGAACACTCTTCCACTTGAGTTGAGATCTTTTACTAAATTTACCAATTTTAAATCAGACCTAAAAACTTTTATTTAAAACAAACATTTTAGTTAATGTGTATTTGTCACTGCTTTGTGTTATATATTATATGATATGCTTGTTTTTATTGTACATGTACAGACTGTTGAGACTTGCGTGTAATGGTCTTTAAAAAATAAATATTATTATTATTATTATTATTATTATTATTATTTAAGAGTAATCAACAGAACGCAGAGTTCAAAATACAACTATCTGGAATACTGATACTTTATTTTCTTTAATTAGACATGGCAACCAAATCAAAAAGGAAAAAATTTTACAGCCTGACCTTGTTAGTTAATTGAAATTGCTAACTATAATTAAAAAGAATTATGTTCACTGATTATTGCCTAACACTCTGCAATTAAGTATATACTTGGTATTTCACGACAGGCTCGGGGTCTGCAGCAAAGGAAAGAAAATTATATGGCGATTCGACGGAGTAACTGGCTGGTTTTCTCAATGACAAAGGTGTTATCGTTGTTTATCGTAGCGCTTTGTATTGTTGTGATTCGACACATGCATGGCACGCCGGGATATAAACACAATGAACACAGGTGTGAATCGATTATAATTGTACTCATGTACTGCTAAAATGTGACGGAAAAGTACACACTTCAGATTTGAAACAAACGTGAAATTTTTGACGATTTTCCGATTTTCACTATTAAATCGAAAATCGCGCAAGCCTACCTCCACACTGTATCCATTCAAATTATATTCGTCAGCATGCTTATTAAATAGGCAAGACATTCACTTGTACAAGCGTGCGCCTATTCCCAGCAGTGTTATAAAGGACGTTATAGTTGACTGTCACGAAATTGTCTAAGTTAAAGGACAGCGATATATGGAAAGCCTTCTCCAATCAACACTTAGTGAACAGCAGCTTCTAACACTGCCCCTCGATTCTCAGAACCTAAATCCACTAACAACCCCTGAAGGAAGCACCTACAACATCAGTACATCAATTTCGGAAACGATAGAAATAATGTCTCGCCGGCTCTGTTACAGAGCCCATCACTACAGAGCCTGTGAACTTAACTACCTCCACAAAAGACGAAAATAGTCATTGCAGAGTAGTGTGAATAGAGCTGTACAAATGAACTTAAGTCCACTAACAGAACTTACATAACGAAAGCAAAAACTACTAATTTTGGTGTCGGTGCGGCTAACCAGTTTAGCATTACCCTGATAACCAGGGAGACTACATCATAGTTGAAGGACAAGTCCGGGATGATAAAAGTGTGATTTATTTGAAAGAGTATTACATTTCTTTAATGAAATCATGCCAGAATAATATCCAGATAGAAATAACTTAACCAAATATGACTAAATAAAGTTAGTAGAATTGACAATTTTTGGCTCATCGTGACACTGCCTTTTTATCGTGTCTAGTGACGTCAGCACCACACTACCAGTATCGATGACTGGAGGCACGTGACCAATAGATGCAGGTATACATATTTTAAAGAAGTATATATAATGATAATAACAACGGAGGCACTGAAGCGATTCCTATCATTCTTGAGCCTCCAGATAATTACCGACCTCGGGATTAATATGATATAATGGATGTTAAAATCGAACACTGTGTTCAAACGTCTCGAATATATAAATATTGGTTATCTAAGATACCATCTGAGAGTTTTCCTTTTTTCATAAAATTCAGCATGAGATGGTTTCGTTTAGCACGCTCTATCTTCGGAAATACGTTGTGTATTGGCATGAAATTGAAGTGTGCTTAAAGCTGAAAGTAATGGCTATTGGCGTTGGTAATTATAATTTTGCTCACATGAATATTGCTTGAAGTATAATCAATGAATTAATATTTTGACATAAAATCAGGGAATTTTCCTCGAGCGATAAACATTGCCCCACAAGCTGTAGTAATTTCAATAATAGTTTGATGAATCTTTCCCAGTTATGAGAGATGCCATGCTCAAGCACTGGCATGACAAATTTTGTCATTGTAGCTCTAATACTTATTTTGATATTGGATGATGGAGAGAGCGCATTCCGAAATTTTTGCTTGAAATTTTGCTGGCTTAGTTGTCCCACAGAGGGTATCTTTTGAACCACTAGGGCGATTCTGACATCCCTAGCGTCGGATAACTTTCCAAATTTGCAGTTACATGTAGGTGCCGGAATCATTATAGTTCAGTGGTTCCAGTAATATTATCATATGTTTTCCCAGAATATTTATTTACACTCCTTGCGACCGTGATATAACCTGTATCCTGAGCTGCCTGAGTAATTTGGCAATGCGTACGTGTCAAGTGTGCCACTTCATTTAACCATTATCACGCTGCATGGTGTAAAATGCGTAATACCGTGCTTGCAGAGATAGTGCCGGCTTACACTAAAAAAAATGTTGCTGAAACCTGTTGCTGTCGTGCATTGCAATGGCTTACAGCAACATGGTTACCAACATGAACACACACTGATAAGATAGAGAAAATTGAATCTATGACATACAGATTTTGAGACAACGGTCTATGGGTTAACACTCGGTCGTCGTATACATCTTAGCATCTTCTTAGTTGTGTCGCCTTTCACATCGCCATGTTTGGCATGCAAACTGAATTTAGCAGACCAATCTTACTTTATGACAAAGCATATGATTGACAAATCAAACCATTCATTTTAATTGTCATTTGTTGTCATATTGCAAGCTTAACAGCGATATTTTCCTTCTGTCAAACCTGTCTAGAATGGTGCTTGGTTTTGGTGCCAAGCGTTGGTGATTTTTTAATGGGTGGTCATATGAGCACTCGTCTTAAAGAACTCTCATCAGTTGGCTTCAAAACATATTTGTCATGGCAGATAAGTTAGCCTATTTGAGGGGACTATTAGTCTTTAGTGACCCACTTTTAATACTCCATACATTGTCCGCTATACTCAGGTTTCACTGTATCGTGAAACAGGTATGTTGGCAAATAAAATCGTTATCCAACATAGGCTTATTTTGAAACACTTACTATCTTAACTGTACAATGTCCAACGCTTACACACATATTAGTGCTTCATGCATATGCATTTTTATGTACAGCCTTCACGCCCGGCAAAGATCACGTACGTTGGTTCGGTAATGACATGACAATCTCGTGAAATCTCGTTCTCGTCGCGAGAAAACGGCTAGGCCCAGGAGACGAGATAATCCCATGTTTACGACGGTATAATTCCTCATATTATTTGCCTATTGTAGTTATTTAAGATCCAATAATGTTAGTCATATAACTGGATGGATAGAGATGTTATACAGATATAACATTAATGTTTAGTCACTTAACCCTGCGTTGCTCCAGTCAGCCTAGCTGTAAATAGGTACCTGTGATGGCATAGCTCTCTGTGCGCCGTATGTGGCTGCCGGGCTTGGACTGTCAAATGAACAGGGGATCAGATGTACAGCGCTTGGAGCATGCAATTGCATGGAGTTCAGCGCAATATAAATGCACTATCTATCTATCTATATAATAGTATTTCAAATAAAGTACACTTTTACGTATCCGGAATTGTCCTCAAATAAAAGCTAGGGCTATGACAATCCATACAGGGATGCATAGCCAGGTGAGCTTCCGCGAGGGTACCACCACATCGGTATATTGAAAACCGTTCTTGAAACTATTTCGGCTCAAATTATAACTCACATCGACAAATTATTTTCAAAATATTCCGCAGTGCGTTTAATTAAATAGTGCAGCATATGGTTCAGGGTAAATTTCAAGGATTGACTTCTCTCGATTGCAAACGGATAGCTCACAAGACTCTGTGGAATTCGAGGTTTGGGGTGTTTGAATGTTAAACGGTTAAGAGCTATATCTGATACATAACATATGGACATCTAGCAGTTTGCAAACATTGGTAAAGCCCTTACCTATTGTGTAGCACGATTAGATTAATAAAAAGTCAATTAGCATAGAGCGCAGATAGCGCATGATGAATGTCAATAGCTGCAGATTAAGTTGATGCAATTAACACAGGGCATCTAGCGCATTATGCACACATTTTCACCCGTTCCAAACATATCATATATCACAATTGACTGAATTAATAGAAACATGATTAACACATAATTGAGATAATGTTCTGGGTATAATAAGTTATGGCATTTCAATAAATATACATTAACCCTAGCAGCCATCTAATGATTTACAACCGGCAGTCAAGCGGCCATATTCTGATCCTAGGATGCATTTAGATTAGGAAAAAAGTTGACCCCCCCCCACCCGCATGAAGCTTAAATGTGAAGACACTGGCCATGACATGGTGCCCAGCACATACATGTCCGCATATCTCCAGAATCTAAATAAATATTCTAGTAACAGAGTCTTCCACCCGAATTAGTTTCGAAATATTCGTCACAACACTTTATTAAATAGTAAGCAACATGTTTGATTCATTAGAAACATCGTACACATCGTTAGCCAATTGGTATATAGGCCTAAATATATTTTGAATATGAGCTCGGGTAAGGGTCTATTGAATACCAATTTCATACTCATTTTAACCCTCGCACCCACAGAAACAGGGCACTCATGGTGGTGCAAGGAATAGCTTGACACCCGGTCATGTTGGTAACAGAACCCCAGCTCAATTAGTTTTCAGAATATTCAATAACATTACGATCTATAGAGTGGTTGAACCTTGAATCACATATCCGCAAACGTGTAACAGATTACATATATTCAGACAATATGTTTAATGTTTTAACGCGATTCAAGCGTAAGCGGATTTAATAATTACAACGCTGGGTGAAATAATAATTAATGTGCATCGAGGTACACGTGTGTGTGGCGTGAAATTTCTGGACTCCACGATCTGTCCCCCAGGATATTCAAGCTATTAAGCGTAAACTTATAGGCCGTCAAATTGCTCCACTTGCTTATTATAGGTCCTGGTGAGATCGCCTACATGATCATGTATGCTATGGCACTTGTCAAGCCATTTAAAATACATCTGCTGCAAAGTCTGGGATGGATCGTTGGCATATTATACATATGAGTTCCACTTCCCATAAATAAGAGCCTCCCCAGTGCCAATTCTGGCTACCCATCTGCTACCGTTTTAAGTGCTAGCTCATAGCCGTGGCGAGTATCCCCATTAATTGAACTGTACAAAGTGTGTAGTTGTCGAGATCTTGCCTATAATCATATTATTTATTCTTGTGTATAAATTTAATAAAAATTGCATAACCAAGTGCGGTAGAATATACCCAACAATTGACTTTCGAATTTGGCAGTACGAGTTATCGCACATCATTCCCATATTTTCTGCCAGGGATAATTTCCCAATCCCGCACATTTTCGATAGCCTTTGGAAAATCAGTCTACCGTGACTTGTATTTTCACACATCTATCAGGATGGGAGTAACATTTGTTTGTGTCCACTCACCCACGCAAACCCGACGATCAGAATAATGTTGTGTTGGCTGGAAGCTGTTGCTACCTTAAACAGCAAGTAGCTACAAAGAGAGTAGGGTAGAAATATTCCAGACTAAATTCCTACATCATAAATGTTGCTATATTCTGGTTCTGGTTCATGTAACAATCGATGCAAGACCATTAACACTGAGATCAACAGCAAAACATGGAAATCTGCCAACCATAAAATTATACTGAGACTCACTAACCAGATGAAAACCTAGCTGTTTAATAGATGTCAATGTGCACGTCGAGATAAATTATTTTTGAAAATTTAACACTGAAATGACTGTCTTGGTTCTCAAGCCAGTCATTTTAGCAGTAAATTTCCAAAAGTAATCTCTTGGTCATCAAATGGACATTTCTCAAGACCATTGAATAGGGTGGTTTGTGCCAGTGTAGGCATTAAAGGGTTAAATGCGTTATAATCAAAACTGGTTAAATGGATAGAAAACGATTCCCATTCCGAGATCACTGGCACCACGTTTTCTATCCGACTTCTTCTGGCTGCATTCTCGTTTTGAAACCCTGCATTATTTCATGTCTATGTTTAGGCCCACATAAGCATGAGTAGGCACATACACACGCGCACATGCAATACTTAGATGGTACTCTAATTGCAGTTGTCGACAGCATCAAGTAACGAAGCGCCTACTTATAAAATGAAAATTGTGAGCGAGAGAAATCAGATCGGCAAAGAAAGCTAGGATTTTAAAAGAGATAAATGAAAAATTCATGTTGCTGGAAGCTTTTCTGTCTAAGACAGTTTTCAGCAGCATTGTTTCCAAACTGTAAGACTGTCTTTCCTCTTACTTTAGCAATTGGCTCCTTAATGTTCTCATTTATTCATAAAATATACATATCCTAGCTAAATTTAGGACTACATGCTTTTGGGGCTTTGAGATTGTTGTTCTTTGAGACAGGTGGTCGAATGAATTTTTTAAATATTTTATTTTACTTTATTTCCAAACAAGTTTCAACTTTCAAACAACTAGTAATTTATCCTGGCCAATATCATTCTCTGGTTGGTGTGGCAGATTGTCTTGTAGTGGGGTGGGCGATTTCAACACCTCTCTCGGTGTCAAGCAAAGATAAATTGTAAGCTTGAGTCTAGTCAATGCGATTTCTCACAGCAATTATGAATCTTTTTACATTTTTGCAATATTCAACACATTTTTTACGTATCATCAGAAAGTACTACAATAACAAGCTGAAAATATTTGCAAAATAATTTTTGTAACATTTTCAGGGCATATTCTTAAATCATTGAGTGTATATTTGAAGGTTATATAATTTACATCTAATAATAGCAAACAGATGAATTTTAACTTGATGGCTTTAACGATTTTGATGCAAATTATGTATCGCTTATGTTCAATTGAAAAAGGACATAACAAAGGTTTATCCTACCAATTTGATTTTTATATATTTAGATGATTCTACAGTAAAAATACATTCTAGTCCATGGTGTTAATTTGTTGGCAAACATTTCATTACTGTGAAATACTTTGATTTAAAGTTGAGCAATGCCTTAATTTTCCGATCATCACATATATTCCATATGGCTTATATAAAACATATAGAGGATGTAACTTGCATTTTGATGGGATTATTATAGCATACATCATTAGAAAGCTAATGAATTTACCTTTCTTGTCATTTGTGTTAAATTCTATGTCAGGCAAAAGAACGATGAAATGATTAACGTTTTCATAGATGATTTCATGACCTAGCCCAAAATGTATATCTTGGAGAAGTGAATGAAGACAATACACACGTAGTGGTTAAGACATACAAGAAAGTCCTAATGGATAAACGAATAGCTAGATAAATCATATATAGAGATAGACAATTTATATGATGCCATTAAGTTCGCAGAATGACAAGGAGGCTATATGGATCTGCTAGATGCTATGGGCATGGGTGCACCACAGAAAGAAGAGCTTATGGAGGGCGACAACTTTAGTACATGACGACCGGAGGTCAAGTCTTTAAAACATGAACTAACCAAAACGTGCGATGCGATGAGGTGACTCTGGATGAATATGAATGGTACACCCATCATAGATCAGTGGGCGTGAGGATTAACACTGCCAACAATGTGCTAACACTCCACCAACATGCTATGGATGTGGCCAGCCAGGACATATCAGAAGGTTCTGCCAAGTGGATTCCTCACGCTACCAAATGAGAGAACTATGACATGTTTTAGATACCCTCAAGCTGGCCATATCTATCTAACACCTAGTACAAATCACACCACCGCTGATGACAAATCTCAAATGCACAAAACCTCAGAAAGCGCTGAGTCACATTGTTTGTTTCCGGTAGTAGATTATAATAGGGGCAGCAGGGGCAAATGCGGGGACATTTGCCCCCCACCCCCGTCCCAGATCCTGACTAGCCCATAGTTTTCCCCTCAAAATCTTTCCTTTGAGTGAATAATATGTTTTATGCAGTTTCTCTTTTTACAAATGAGAATAGCTGTTTGCACATGATGTCCAGAGAGCTATTTTCGTGTGTAGAGAAAGAAACTGCATAGCAGGGTATGGTACAAACTTGTCGATTTGTTATTTTCAGGAGATTATTTAATTATAAAGGATCTTCCTGAAATTTGGTCTTTCATGTTCAAAGGCTTAAAGATGTCAGGAATCCCAGTATTTGTCCATCTCTAGGTTATGGAATTACCCCCACCTACCTATATATTGACCTATTCATATTTATAAGTAAAGTATTGTTTTAAGGAATGCAAAATACCAATAAAGGTATGAAGTGTACATTGCAGAATCACACTTATTCGCTAAGGTTGTGAAGACAGCCCCTTGGCTGATGCACTTTTAAAACTCTAGAAATTGCATCTGATTTTGACTCCTTAACGGACACATCACACCTGTAGTGGTATGTAGCATTACTAAGTTATCAATATGAATAGATGAATAGAATAATAGGTTAATGCATGTTCACAATCATATTATCTGTCTTACCATAGATACTCCTTTTTCATTTGACTGATTGATTATCTCCAAGAATGTTCTAAATTACAGGTAAAATAAAACTCAATATTTCCACTCGGAAGACTGGAAATCGCATCTCAGCAGTTTTAAATTCGCAAAATTCCTCTGCTGGAGGAATCTCGCCCCCCCCCCCACTTCGAAACTCACATAGCCCTCTGTTTGGGAGGAGGACACGACCTCCCAGAGTCCTTCCCAGACTTACCCTTCAAGAATTTCTGGATCTGCCTTAGAAGAAGAACACTATAACGGAATGGAAATTCCATTGCAGACTTACAGTGTTCGTCTTATTGTCTATTATATATTATTTCAGTATTATTCTTTAGCAATGGGTTCCTTTTTTGTTTGAGTTTTCTGATGATGAGTGATGACACAATGTAGTGGCGAGTGATCATTCAACATCCCTCATGCCCACGTGAAAAAACTAGTCATTTTAGGTTATTCTTTCTATGGAATATGTACCATGTAACCCTATTACGGTATGACCATATAATCATATGTGCCTCCTTCTAGTAAGGCGATGGGTTAGAGGGGGTGGGGGGTGGGCTGTGTGTGTCCTATTGTCTTATTTATCCATTATATATTGTTTCAGTATTATTCTTATCAAACAGTGTTTAGTTTTTTGTAGACTTTTCTGAAGTTTTAGGAGTCAGATGGTTCATGATTGTATTACAGTTTAATATTATTTTTTATCTTCTAGATGCTATCAGATGGCACCAGCTGCACTTCCAGAGGTAAATATGGCCCGTCAGCTGGCTGTTAAATTATTCTATTTTCAGCTATTTAATTAAATCTTTTGTTCATTCAGGGTTTTTTTTATCTAGTCCTGTTACAGTGTTTTCACAACTGAACGGCTAAAAATATTGAGTGGACAAAAAAAATTAAATTAAATGGCTAAAAAAGAATAAATTAACAGCCAAATGATGATCCATATTTACTTCTGGAAATGCAGGAGATGCCATTTGCGAGCATATAGATTTCAAATTTTTCAGGGCGAAGATCCCCGGAACTTTCGCATCCACCCAACTCCAAAAATATTCTTTGCACCCTGGCCCTGGCAAGGCTTAATCCGACACTGATCCTTTCATAATAAACGAGACGCCAATGCCCAAAATGTTTCGAAGACACTTCAGCAAGGTAGTAATCAGAACAGGAATGGACAGTCACAGAAGTTTAGTGCCGAAATTATCAGCCGTGTGTGCAGTGAGGACTGGTTTAAGACCTTCCAATGACTGCGTAATCGACATTTCGCAAACTGAAGCATGGACTTCGGGTACATGATCTGGTATGAAGCTATGGAAATTGGTGCTGTGAGTTGGTGTTACAGTGACAGTAATTCGAACAATTCCATAGCATCAAACACGGACAGAGCGCATACCAATCACACACATGGAGGGAAAGGCTCACATGTTGTTAGAGGACAGTCGGGAAATGGGACAGGAGGGGTCCTCGTCCAACTGAACATGGCAAGAGGCAGTCAGGAGCTAGAAACCGGTCAGTATATAACTGTTCTTATTGATACGGGTGGGAACGTATTCCTAATTAGGAAAGACATTTGGAAATCAGCCCTAGGTGCTCAACCTCTGAAGAGGTTTCAAGCATTACTGGCTGTAAATGGTAGCCACATTCATGTTTTTTAGGTGAAGCTCAAGATTTTAGAATGCTCCAGCCCCTATCCCTGTTGTGGTTGTGTGAGAGATCAGGCATGAGGGAATATTATGTGTGGATGCATTGCATAAGGATCAAGCCGCGATTGAAGGAGTGAAATGACCTGGTTATGTAGACCATATACCATTTATACACCAAGATGATTACATAGATGCTAGCATTAAGGAAACAATGGGGGTATGAAGTTATAATTTTGACACTGTTCATCCAAACACAGTCTGACTGATATATTCCTGTGGTGGAGTGCAAGGCACCTACCGGTGCCGGAGAGCTTCTAGGATTTCCTTAGCAAAAGAGCACACCATGAAAGATCAAATTCGTGAAATGACCGTCATCATGCCCATTGGCGTCACTAATCACATTGGAGCCCAAGAAGCATGGTGACATGCGTTTCTACATAGATTACCGCTGGTTGAACTCTGTATGTTGCAAATAATGAAATACAGGTTGCAATGTTTGTTTCCCACGATGTACTTGAAGACAGGCTACCCATGGTCAGCCAAAACATCAAGAAAATGGCATTCGTCTGCTCTGAAAGATTATTCGAATGGGTCCATATACCATTTATTCAAGGGCACCATGAACGAAATCTTCCGAGAAAATTGATGCACGTTTTCGTCGACGGTGTCATGGTATACTAGAGAGGCCCTGCTGAACTGGCTCACTATCTGCGTCTAATCATGCAGACGGTATAAGTGGACGAGTTTCAATTGAAATTGACGAAATGTGATTTTGCGAGTAGGTCTGTAGATTTGTTAAGTTACAATATCTCTGCACATGACATCTCACATCAGCCGCAGAAGGTAGACATCATCGTAAAAGTGAAGCTTTAACAAAACGTAGGCTACGTCCGTAGTATACTAGGAGCTGCAGGCTACTTACTACCTGTCATGCGTGAGAAATTAAGCTGGAATAGCTAGAATGCTCACCGAATTGATGAAAAAGTATGCTAATTTCTGGTGGGTTGTGGAAGAGCAAATAGCATTCGACAGGTTAAAGAAGCTTGTATGCAGTGACATGGTCCTAACATACTGCGGTCTCAACAAACCATGCCATCTGTACACCGATGCTTCTTCTTATGTAGTAAGCGCAGTTTTACAGTGATTCAGATTATTAGATTTTCAAGCTGAACAGATCGGTTGCCAAAATCCTTCACCAGCAATCTGCTAAAGTCTGAATGTTAAACATCTTGAACGTGCGCATTGTGAATCTGGAGATTGCTGGACAAATTGCATCACATGTAGGCTGAGGTGACAATCTAAATGCATAAGGAACGACGTATCAAGGGCCATCATGAACATTGAGTAGTCCGTCAATTGTACAAATTGTATGACTTTTCATAAAGATTCGGTTGAATATTTTGACAATAATTTGACTGAACAACCAGTCAAATTGATTTCAAAATATTCAGCAGTTTATTTGTATGGTAACCTTGAAATTGGGATTCTGGGAATTTTGGAATCAAATTATATAAATCGACCTAACACAAGAATCCGCTGATAATACGTAGATGCTTATATCACCTGAACCACTGCATGGATTGAGTCGATTTAAATGACTGTATGAAGTTAATGATAGAGCGGCTAAGATGATATTAGAATCAACATGATCCACCGTGGTGCCTTTACAGTCCACTATGGGTCCCAACCGGTTTGGTTGCCGAAGTACCGTCTGTGCCACAGTCTAGTAGTTTTGATGATGTAACAAGAAGTCTGGTCATTAGATTAGATGCATATTCTCGTCACGAATGCATGCCCCTATTTTTAGATTGTACTCTTTCTTGTGATTAGAGAAACATTTAGAGTCCCATGGACTTCGCTTACATTTTGCAGTCTTGCCTAATGCCAGCGGCGGTGCTACAGGGTATGTGTGTGTGGTGGAGATGGTGGGGTTGGGGGTGGGGGGGTGTCCCACTCCAAGAATGCTTTACACCACCCCCACCCCCATCACCACACCACTCTCCCCATAAACCATTTAAGAGGGTGTGATGGTGGCTGGAACACCTCTCCAAGAACCTCCACCAACTGTGCCACATGGGTCACACCTTTCCCTCGTTTGCCACCCCACCCCGTAAATACATTTCCTATTGCCGCCCTGCATATGACCTGACTGTCACTGATTAAGCTATCTTGTGTCAACAGCGCCTCAAACATTCAAAATTCAACTTATGCCAATTAACCCTTTAATGGTCAAGAATTTTAAAGAAAATTAAAATTTTTACCCATTTACTGGCCATTTGCAGAAGATGTTTGTTTTTGTAAATTTACAGGCACGAAAATAGCTTTCTGCTGCCCTACAAATGGATATTTCGTGTGGCCACTGCAAGACCATTTTAGCAGGCTTTAGGAGTAAGGAGGTAATTGCCAAGAAAATACAAATTTTTGCTTCGCCAGTGTCCATTTCATGCAAAAGAGAGGCTCATTCTGGAAATCTCCCATTGGAATGATTGGGTCGTTTACTCTCACCTCTTGGAATGCAAACAAACATTCCTCAAGAGCCCTGTATAGGCCGTGTTTTGGTCGCCTTGACCATCAAATCTTTAGTTTAAACTAGATACCCAACATGATATTGCCAGTGCTAGCTATAATGAAACCTATTGCGTGCATCATGGTAGTGATATACAATATATGCCCACGTCTCTGAGATAGTCTGGAAGAAAAAGGGGCGTTTTTGACTGGAAGGTTGTTTTGGAGTATATTCAGATATTTATTGTTGTTTTTCTATATTTGGGGTATACTAAATACAAATCTGCCGATTGCCACCTTGGCACCCTTGGAAGGTGGGACCCTTACGCTCAATTCCTTGTGACCTTTTGAAAACTGGCACAATCTTTTTAAATGGCTAAGTAAGAGACACATTTTGTCCATAAAAGAGACAATTTCAAGCAGAAAGTAATTATCTTTATTGATTACATATAATGCTACTATTATTTGATAATTACTCATGGTAACACATACATAAAGATCATTTGCATTAACCATAGGCCATCTAGATGACCTTTACCTAAAGGTCAAGTCTCAAAGAAATGTGGGCATTTTGTCCGAAGATTGTTTCGAAGTATATATAAAATTTTCTTGTTGTTTCGGTGTCTCTGGGGTGCATTCATCACAAATACACTGGGTGCCACTTTGGCACCCTTGGCGTTTTGGGAAAGATGGATTTTAATGCTTCACGTTATAATGTGGCACGCCCACCTTCTTCATTATATGCAACATTGTAGGTTTTATCGCTAAACTGAGCAATATACATGTACATATCAAATCAAAGCTTGTGATGAGTAGAAGACACGTAATCCTAAATACCATTTCCTAAAACGAGATTTGTTATGTTCCCATTTCGCACATCATTGAATGCTGAAATCATACGATTACCTGATCTGATGATGATATCGCAATGGATTTCTCCTTATACTGATACAGTAGCATCCACACTAGGTTTAGGCGATGCAGTTTTCATCACCCGCAAACCGTGGGGAATTCCCCCTCTACCCCCCCCCCCTTGTGTCCCCTGACACCTCACCCCAGCCCCTATACACTCAATGCCTAATCATAATAATAATTGTGTGTTTTACATGCTATAATTATATTGACATACATTGACATTGGTATGATTGTGGATTGAATGTATTTAGCAAAATAAGCGCGTTTGATGTAGGTTCACCCACCGTCCACTCCATGCTATATTGTTGGTGGTGGTGGGTGTGGGTGTTTGCTGTTGGGGACTGATACGTGAATGTGAAGTGGATAATAGAGAGGAATGGACATGTAAGATATGGTAATGTGATGATAGGTTGTGACAGAGTGATTAGGATGTGCATCACCCACAAATCAGTGAGTGGACGTTTGTTTAGGAGATCAGAGGGGAGAGATAGTGGTGAGGAGAGGAGAGGGCGGTAATTGATATGATGAGGGGCGTTGATGTGAGATGTATGAGACAGAATGGGGATACGATACGTCGAGTTGGTTAAAGATGAGATAGGATAGAATAGCATGGGTGGGGATGAGATATGGAGAGGGAGGAACTGAGATGCCAAGGAAATTGGATGGGATAAGGTGGTATGCTGTGGAATGAGATGTTGCTGGATAACATGTGGTAGGATGAGATGAGATGAAATGGGATTGGATGAGATGTTGTCATATTCAAAGAGAAGGGGTGTGATGAGATGGAATGGTGGCGATATTGTTGGTACGAAAGGAGCTGGAACATAAAGTTGACGTTAGTTAATGTGGGATGGTGTGGTTTGGCCTTGAGGCTACATAAGATGAGATGAGTAATTATGTTGATACGGTGTGATGAGATAGCGTTAGATGAGGTGATGGGACAGAGCAGGATATGATATAGTGAGATTGAATGACGTGTGGTGAGATGAGCCGAGATGGGATGAAATGTGATGTGCTAGGATGAGGATGTGAGGTAGGGAGGGCTGAGATGATGTGGTCTGTGGTGAGGTGAGGAAAGGTCAGTTACAGTGATGTGGTGCAGTAGATGGGGATGGGAAGGGTTGGCGCTGGATGGTGATGTTGGGGTTTGGGGATGTAATGAAATGAAATGAGATGAGGTACATTGTAGGATGTAGTGAGAGTAGAGTAGGATGGAATGAGGCGATATTCATTGAGGTGAGATTGGATGAAACGAAATTGGCTGAGATGAAATGAGATTAGTTCAGATAATTAAGGAGGCGAGTTAGGGAGAGCTGTGATGACGTGGTCTGAGGTGAAGTGACGAAAGGCAAGTTAGAGTGATGTGGTGTGAAAAGTGGGTGAGCAGGGGTGGGGTGGAGTGAAGTGGCTTTGGTGTGGTAGCATAATTTTTAGTGTTGGGTTTTATGGTGTTTGTGGTCGGGGAGAGATAATGTGATGTGAAGTGGATAATGGAGAGTAACTGAGAGGTAAGATATGGTAATATGATGGTAAGCTGTGCTGGTAGTGATTAGAATGAAGACATAACACCCCGCTACTACCAGTGAGGTGAACTTAGGTGGAGGTAGGAGAGAGACGGTGGGGAGGTGTGGTTGGATGATATGTGGAGGGCTGCTGAGGTGAGATGGGAAGGAATGTGTGAGATAGTGAGACAGGATGAGGATGAGATGAGACGAGTTTGGTTGATCAGGTAGGATAGGATGTGATGAGTTGGGATGCGATGAGAAGAATTGGATGAGAAGGGATGGGAGGCTATTAGATGGGATACGGTTATGTGATATGGCATGAGGGGTAGTAGAATGACGTGAGATGGAATGGGTGGGATGTGATGAGGTCAGATGCAAAGAGATGGGATGTGATGAGATGGGATGGCATGAGGCGATATGGAAAAGTATGAAATGGGCTGGTATATACGGTTGAGGTGAGATGGAATGGGATGATGTGGGTGGGACGGAGTGTCTTGAGGCTTACTGATATGGGATGAGTTATGATGTGGATAAGGTGTGAATGGATAACATGAGATTATGTAGGATGAGGTAATGGGATAGAGTGGGATAGGATACGGTTGGTCTGGATGAGGTTGGATGGGATGAAGTGAGATGGATTAGATGAGCGAGGATAATGAGATGAGGTAGGGAGAGTTGAGATGGTTTGATCTGGTGTAAGGTTAGGAAAGGTGAGTTACAGTGATGGGATGCAATGGCTTTGGTGGGGAAGTGGTGGCTTGGGTAAGGTGATGTAGTTGTTATGGTTGGCGGGTGTCGGATGGTGATGTTGGGGTGTGGATGAGGGGTCCAGTGGATTGGTCGGTTGGTTACGATAAGATGGTGATACCAAGCGAATAATGGAGATGGGAGGCAACATATGTTAATGTAATGGTAGATTACAGGGGTCCTTTTGAGATGGATAAGGATCATTTTGAGGGTATATACCCTCCGAAATGCAGCTTGCGACACCCAAAAGTATGGGCAGTGGGTCCCATGGAACCCCTGAAAATATTGTATGATTGCTAAATATTAATTCGTTTCATAGGTTTTTGTACAAAATTACCGACAAAATCCAGCATGGGGCCCCTATAATTTACAGTTCTGAGTCACGGGGACCGACTGATTTTAGCATGGATGGGAAACGGTGCTAGATTTTGTTGAAGAGATATGACTATGACGAGTATAACTATTCTCCAACCCCATCCACACAAGAGTCAGCTCAAGTGCATTTGGGCTCAAGGTTAAGAATTTATGTTGCAGAGCTCATAGGTCTCCCCTTCCAGGCCCACCCATCCCACCCAGCGCGCCCCTACACACCTAAATGTGTGAAAATTAAGTGATCTGAAAAGCGATTTTGGGTAGGTTAAGAGAAAATTTCATCATAAATTTTTTAATATAGCACATACTATAAGTCTTCGAATCTGAGTAGAATCTTGATGTCGATACAGTTTCAATAAACCTGTCTATAACAATCACTGTATAGGCAAGAGTCATGAAGCACAAGTTTTCTTTTATCGCATAGCAAAAAAGGGCTGCCAAAGATAGGATATGGATGAATCATAGTGATAGTAGGCTTCCACACGTCGCAAGCTTTCATTTGATATGTATATTGATATGGTATGACACATTATAACGCGAAGCATTAAAAATCCATTTTTCTCAGTTAGCCCAAAGGCAACTGGTGAATTTGTGCTGAGTACACGCCATTGATATAGAAATAGCAATTAAAACATTGTATGTACCCCAAAACAACCTTCTGTGAAAATCTTCCAGATTACGACCACTTATTTCCTTTAAATTAAGCACAGTAGCGTAAAATGGATGGGTGAGTTAAATATGTTTTATCTTGCAACCATCTGTGGGTGGACTTAATTGTATGAGTATAAAGTACGATATGCTGAAATCGTAAAACGTGTGTAAATCCCAAAACATTATGGGTGTGGTTGGTGCAAGTAACTGTAATGGGCGGGCGGGTGGGGATGGGGTGCTTGACCACCACCGATACACTTTAACTTTTCTGGGGGGAAATCCACCTGATCCATATGTTATCATACCTGCTAGATATTAATTACTGTCCACAGATCATTTCTCCGACAGGGCATGTGAAGACTAAACACACAGTTGTCTTGGAGAAGTCAATAACTGCATGTACACAACACTCTTGGGTTATGATCGCAAAGGTAAATTGACATAAGTTTGAGCGTCTGTGGAGTAAGAGGTGTATTGCTACAAGATCGTCATTTAGGAATCATCGTTCGGCTTTGATCTGTATTGACCATAGAATCGGGACATGCTTGCGAGACAGGGAACAACAAGTCTGGTTCTAGACCAAGGTCTGCCATATAGCCATAAATCGCATAACGAACGTTGTCTGGAATTCCTATGCTATCCCGAGTGAATATCCACATCTGAACTAGAAGTAAATAAATAAATACAATGAATAAATAAATAAATGAATCAATCAATCAATCAATCAATCAATCAATCAATCAATCAATCAATCAATCAATCAATGGTGGTATGAACGAATGGTGGAATGAATAAACGACAGAATGAACAAATGGCAGCATGAACGAATGCCCGATTGATGGACTGAACGATTGGCGGTACGAATGGATGACAGAATGAATGATGGAATGAGCGATTGAATGGCGGAATGAACAAATGGCCGAATGACTGACTGACTGACTGACTGACTGACTGACTGAATGAATGAATGAATGAATGAATGAATGAATGAATGAATGAATGAATGAATGAATGAATGAATGAACGAACAAAAATAATAATCTAAGAAAACAATATTAATAATAATTACATTGACACAATAAGATGAGCATGCATAAACGAAGTTGGGCTTGTATAATGTTAGCCAGCATGTGGAAAAAGAAGTTGAAGATGAAGATGATGCCAATGACGACGAGGATGACAGTGTCGACATCGATTGCGACAGCGTTAGCATCGGTGTTGGCATCTGCAGGGGCAGAATTGACGACGTCCCCGATGATGTCATCAGCGGCGATGGCGACGACAATGATGACAACAATGATGACGACGACGAAAGGGGGAACGGGAGGGAGGAAGGAAGGAAGGGAGGAATGAAGGAAGCAAAGAAGGATGGAAGGAAACAAACGAAAGGAAAAGACAGAAATAAATAAATAAATAAATAAATAAAGAGAGAAAACGAAAGAAAGAAATAAAGAAAAAAAGAAAGATAAAAACAAAAAAAGAAAGCAAGAAAGGAAGAAAGAAAGAAAGAAATATAAAGGGAAGTCAGTGACGTTTACTCGACTGTGCAGATAACAGATAAGAACAGTGAGAATTTTAGTCTGAAATTATTACATATTTTAAAGTTGCGTATATAGTTAAAGATGATTTCTCCATCATCTTTCATCAAAACCAAACTCTCCTCCCCTGCCAACAAATAATCCACCATTAACCGCATGACAGATCAGAGACATGCAGTTCAAGAGAAGTCAATGACCTCGAAATAATATATGAAAACGAAGAAAGTAGCCAGAATATGTATGCATAATTTCACCAATAAGAGGGAGGAGGTAAATTTAATATCTAATCGTTGATACTAAAGTCTTCTAGGAAGTCAATTGCTTTAATGTATTTAGCTCGATTAAAATTAAATATGAATCAGCAAACATGTTTAAAAAAATTCAAAGCAATTTCTACAAGGTCTGGAAGTGAATTCTGGAGCTCCGAGGAAGAAGAATAAGAATAAGAAGAGTAGATGGTGCTTATTCTGCTTAGAAAAGGGCGCCTGTGTTAGCGAGTTTGCGTCTATGTCAGTACTCACATGTATGATACGGGGTTCTGTCTATTGTTTCCAGCTCCTGGCAATAGTATCCCGCTTGGTACGTCAGATAGTCAGTCTTTATTACGCGGAAATAATTATGCTGACCTGTAGACGAGATTATCGTAAACATGCATTAATCCTTTCAATGCACTATGCCACAACAAAACATTTTCTCATGAGGCACTGCGATATTATCACTATGACGACCACAACGACGATGACGACGACGACATACTACTACTACTACTACTACTACTACTACTACTACTACTACTACTACTACTACTACTACTACTACTACTACTACACGAGTAATTAAATAGGTCATTGCTACTACTCGAATAATCAAATATGTCATTGCTACTACTCGAGTAATCACATAGGCCATCGCTTTTGGATTGTAGTCTTCTTACATTGTCTCAAATACAGAAGGAATTAACCTGGGCATTAAGCACTATTCAATGTGAGGCACCTTTTGGTTTACAAGCTCTCCGTCTATAGGACTGGGCAGATCTCATTTTTGGCCTTGTGCTTTAACGATGCCAGAAGATGAGAAGTCTCTTTGACGGAGATTAAGCTGCAAGGTTCCCCCCAACACTTTTTTGGGCCAGTGTTGAAGGAAATCCTAGAATATAAGACCAGAAAGTCCATATGCCGAGTACTATTAATTGAATGAATGATGTTCGATTTACATACCTTTACATAATTTAATGATCAGAACAAGAATTGAGTACCAGTATAGGGAACAAGAATTGAGAACTAGTATCAGGAACCAGAACTGCGAACCAGTATTAGAAACAAAACTTGAGAACCAGTATTAGGAACAAGAATTCAGAACCCGTATTTGGAACAAAAATTGAGTACCAGTATCAGGAACAAGAATTCAGAACCAGTAGCAGGAACAAGAATTGAGAACCAGTGTCAGGAACAGGAATTGAGAACCAGTATTAGGAACACGAATTGCGAACCAGTATAGGAGCAAGAATTGAGAACCAGTATCAGGAACAGGAATTGAGACCCAGTATTAGGAACAAGAATTGAGAACCCGTATTTGGAACAAGAATTCAGAACCCGTATCAGGAACAAGAATTGAGAACCCATATTAGGAACAAGAATTGAGAACCCGTATTTGGAATAAGAATTCAGAACCAATATTACGAACAAGAATTGAGAACCAGTAGCAGGAACAGGAATTCAGCACCAGTATTAGGAACAAGAATTGAGAACCCGTATTAGGAACAAGAATTGAGAACCCATGTCAGGAACAAGAATGGAGAGCCAGTATTAGAAACAAGAATTGCGAACGCGTATCAGGAACAAGAATTGAGAGCCAGTATTAGAAACAAGAATTGAGAACCGGTATCAGGAACAAGAATTGAGTACCAGTATTAGGAACAAGAGTTGAGTAACCATATCAGGAACAAGAATTCAGAACCCGTATTTGGAACAAGAATTCAGAACCTGTATCAGGAACAAGAATTGAGAACCCGTATTAGGAACAAGAATTGAGAACCCGTATTTGGAACAAGAATTCAGAACAAATATTACGAACAAGAATTGAGAACCAGTAGCAGGAACAGGAATTCAGCACCAGTACTAGGAACAAGAATTGAGAACCTGTATTAGGAATAAAAATTGAGAACCCATATCAGGAACAAGAATTGAGAACCAGTATTAGGAACAAGAATTGAGAACCAGTATTAGAAACAAGAATTGAGAACCAGTATTAGAAACAAGAATTGAGAACCTATATCAGGAACAAGAATTGAGAACCAGTATTAGAAACAAGAATTGCGAACCAGTATTAGGAACAAGAATTGAGAACCCGTATCAGGAACAAGAATTGAGAACCAGTATTAGGAACAAGAATTGAGACCCAGTATTAGAAACAAGAATTGAGAACCCATATCAGGAACAAGAACTGAGAACCAGTATTAGAAACAAGAATTGCGAACCCGTATCAGGAACAAGAATTGAGAGCCAGTATTAGAAACAAGAATTGAGAACCCGTATCAGGAACAAGAATTGAGAACCAGTATTAGAAACAAGAATTGAGAACCCGTATCAGGAACAAGAATTGAGTACCAGTGTTAGGAACAGGAATTGAGTACCCGTATCAGGAACAAGAATTGAGAACCAGTATTAGGAACACGAATTGAGAACCAGCATTAGGAACAACAATTGAGAACCCGTATCAGGAACAAGAATTGAGAACCAGTATTAGGAACAAGAATTGAGACCCGTATCAGGAACAAGAATTGAGAACCAGTATTAGGAACAGGAATTGAGAACCAGTATTAGAAACAAGAATTGAGAACCAGTATTAGAAACAAGAATTGAGAACCCATATCAGGAACAAGTATTGAGAACCAGTATTAGAAACAAGAATTGCGAACCAGTATTAGGAACAAGAATTGAGAACCCGTATCAGGAACAAGAATTGAGAACCAGTATTAGGAACAAGAATTGAGAACCAGTATTAGAAACAAGAATTGCGAACCCGTATCAGGAACAAGAATTGAGAGCCAGTATTAGAAACAAGAATTGAGAACCTGTATCAGGAACAAGAATTGAGAACCAGTATTAGGAACAAGAATTGCGAACCAGTATTAGGAACAAGAATTGAGAACCCGTATCAGGAACAAGTATTGAGAACCAGTATTAGGAACAAGAATTGAGAACCAGTATTAGAAACAAGAATTGAGAACCCATATCAGGAACAAGAATTGAGAACCAGTATTAGAAACAAGAATTGCGAACCTGTATCAGGAACAAGAATTGAGAGCCAGTATTAGAAACAAGAATTGAGAACCCATATCAGGAACAAGAATTGCGTACCCGTATTAGGAACAAGAATTGAGAACCCATATCAGGAACAAGAATTGAGAACCAGTATTTGGAACAAGAATTGAGAACCAGTATTAGGAACAAGAATTGAGAACCAGTATTAGGAACAAGAATTGAGAACCCGTATCAGGAACAAGAATTGAGAACCAGTATTAGAAACAAGAATTGAGAACCCGTATCAGGAACAAGAATTGAGTACCAGTATTAGGAACAAGAATTGAGTACCCGTATCAAGAACAAGAATTGAGAACCAGTATTAGGAACAAGAATAGAGAACCAGTATTAGGAACAACAATTGAGAACCCGTATCAGGAACAAGAATTGAGAACCAGTATTAGAAACAAGAATTGAGAACCCGTATTAGGAACAAGAATTGAGAACCAGTATTAGGAACAAGAATTGAGAACCCGTATCAGGAACAAGAATTGAGAACCAGTATTAGGAACAGGAATTAAGAAACAGTATTAGAAACAAGAATTGAGAACCAGTATTAGAAACAAGAATTGAGAACCCATATCATGAACAAGAATTGAGAACCAGTATTAGAAACAAGAATTGCGAACCAGTATTAGGAACAAGAATTGAGAACCCATATCAGGAACAAGAATTGAGAACAAGTATTAAGAACAAGAATTGAGAACCAGTATTAGAAACAAGAATTGTGAACCCGTATCAGGAACAAGAATTGAGAGCCAGTATTAGAAACAAGAATTGAGAACCCGTATCAGGAACAAGAATTGAGAACCCGTATCAGGAACAAGAATTGAGAACCAGTATTAGGAACAAGAATTGAGAACCCGTATCAGGAACAAGAATTGAGAACTAGTATTAGGAACAGGAATTAAGAAACAGTATTAGAAACAAGAATTGAGAACCAGTATTAGAAACAAGAATTGAGAACCCATATCAGGAACAAGAATTGAGAACCAGTATTAGAAACAAGAATTGCTAACCAGTATTAGGAACAAGAATTGAGAACCCATATCAGGAACAAGAATTGAGAACCAGTATTAAGAACAAGAATTGAGAACCAGTATTAGAAACAAGAATTGCGAACCCGTATCAGGAACAAGAATTGAGAGCCAGTATTAGAAACAAGAATTGAGAACCCGTATCAGGAACAAGAATTGAGTACCAGTATTAGGAAAAAAAATTGAGAACATGTATCAGGAACAAGAATTGAGAACCAGTATTAGGAACAAAAATTGAGAATCAGTGTTAGGAACAAGAATTGAGAACCAGTATTAGGAACAAGAATTGAGTACCCGTATCAGGAACAAGAATTGAGAACCAGTATTAGGAACAAGAATTGAGAACCAGTATTAGGAACAAGAATTGAGATCCAGTATTAGGAACAAGAATTGAGAACCAGTATTAGGAACAACATTTGAGAACCTGTATCAGGAACAAGAATTGAGAACCAGTATTAGGAACAAGAATTGAGTACCCGTATCTGGAACAAGAATTGAGAACCAGTATTAGGAACAAGAATTGAGTACCAGTATTAGGAACAAGAACAAGAATTGAGAACCAGTATTAGAAACAAGAATTGAGAACCCCTATCAGGAACAAGAATTGAGAACCAGTGTTAGGAACAAGAATTGAGAACCAGTATTAGGAACAAGAATTGAGAACCAGTATTAGAAACAAGAATTGAGAACCCATATCAGGAACAAGAATCGAGAACCAGTATTAGAAACAAGAATTGCGAACCTGTATCAGGAACAAGAATTGAGAGCCAGTATTAGAAACAAGAATTGAGAACCCGTATCAGGAACAAGAATTGTGTACCAGTATTAGGAACAAGAATTGAGAACCCGTATCAGGACCAAGAATTGAGAACCAGTATTAGGAACAAGAATAGAGAACCAGTATTAGGAACAACAATTGAGAACCCGTATCAGGAACAAGAATTGAGAACCAGTATTAGGAACAGGAATTGAGAACCAGTATTAGAAACAAGAATTGAGAACCAGTATTAGAAACAAGAATTGAGAACCCATATCAGGAACAAGAATTGAGAACCAGTATTAGGAACAAGAATTGAGAACCAGTATTAGAAACAAGAATTGAGAACCAGTATTAGAAACAAGAATTGCGAACCCGTATCAGGAACAGGAAATGAGAGCCAGTATTAGAAACAAGAATTGAGAACCCGTATCAGGAACAAGAATTGAGTACCAGTATTAGGAACAAAAATTGAGAATCAGTGTTAGGAACAAGAATTGAGAACCAGTATTAGGAACAAGAATTGAGTACCCGTATCAGGAACAAGAATTGAGAACCAGTATTAGGAACAAGAATTGAGAACCAGTATTAGGAACAAGAATTGAGAACCAGTATTAGGAACAAGAATTGAGAACCAGTATTAGGAACAACAATTGAGAACCTGTATCAGGAACAAGAATTGAGAACCAGTATTAGGAACAAGAATTGAGAACCAGTATTAGGAACAAGAATTGAGAACCAGTATCAGGAACAAGAATTGAGAACCAGAATTAGGAACAAGAATTGAGAACCAGTATTAGAAACAAGAATTGAGAACCCATATCAGGAACAAGAATTGAGAACCAGTGTTAGGAACAAGAATTGAGAACCAGTATTAGGAACAAGAACAAGAATTGAGAACCAGTATTAGAAACAAGAATTGAGAACCCCTATCAGGAACAAGAATTGAGAACCAGTGTTAGGAACAAGAATTGAGAACCAGTATTAGGAACAAGAATTGAGTACCAGTATTAGGAACAAGAACAAGAATTGAGAACCAGTATTAGAAACAAGAATTGAGAACCCCTATCAGGAACAAGAATTGAGAACCAGTGTTAGGAACAAGAATTGAGAACCAGTATTAGAAACAAGAATTGAGAACCCATATCAGGAACAAGAATTGAGAACCAGTATTAGAAACAAGAATTGCGAACCCGTATCAGGAACAAGAATTGAGAACCAGTATTAGGAACAAGAATTGAGAACCAGTATTAGAAACAAGAATTGAGAACCCATATCAGGAACAAGAATTGAGAACCAGTATTAGAAACAAGAATTGCGAACCCGTATCAGGAACAAGAATTGAGAGCCAGTATTAGAAACAAGAATTGAGAACCCGTATCAGGAACAAGATTTGAGAACCCGGATTTGGAAGAAGAATTGAGAACCCCTATCAGGAACAAGAATTGAGTACCAGTATTAGGAACAAGATTTGAGAACCCGTATCAGGAAAAGGAATTGAGAACCAGTATTAGGAACAAGAATTGAGAACCAGTATTAGGAACAAGAATTGAGAACCAGTATTAGGAACAAGAATTGAGTACCCGTATCAGGAACAAGAATTGAGAACCAGTAGTAGGAACAAGAATTGAGAACCAGTATTAGGAACAAGAATTGCGAACCAGTATTAGGAACAACAATTGAGAACCCGTATCAGGAACAAGAATTGAGAACCAGTATTAGGAACAAGAATTGAGTACCAATATTAGGAACAAGAATTGAGTACCAGTATTAGGAACAAGAACAAGAATTGAGAACCAGTATTAGAAACAAGAATTGAGAACCCCTATCAGGAACAAGAATTGAGACCCAGTATTAGGAATAAGAATTGAGAACCAGTATTAGGAACAAGAATTGAGAACCCATATCAGGAACAAGTATTGAGAACCAGTATTAGAAACAAGAATTGCGAACCAGTATTAGGAACAAGAATTGAGAACCCGTATCAGGAACAAGAATTGAGAACCAGTATTAGGAACAAGAATTGAGAACCAGTATTAGAAACAAGAATTGCGAACCCGTATCAGGAACAAGAATTGAGAGCCAGTATTAGGAACAAGAATTGCGAACCAGTATTAGGAACAAGAATTGAGAACCCGTATCAGGAACAAGTATTGAGAACCAGTATTAGGAACAAGAATTGAGAACCAGTATTAGAAACAAGAATTGAGAACCCATATCAGGAACAAGAATTGAGAACCAGTATTAGAAACAAGAATTGCGAACCTGTATCAGGAACAAGAATTGAGAGCCAGTATTAGAAACAAGAATTGAGAACCCATATCAGGAACAAGAATTGCGTACCCGTATTAGGAACAAGAATTGAGAACCCATATCAGGAACAAGAATTGAGAACCAGTATTTGGAACAAGAATTGAGAACCAGTATTAGGAACAAGAATTGAGAACCAGTATTAGGAACAAGAATTGAGAACCCGTATCAGGAACAAGAATTGAGAACCAGTATTAGAAACAAGAATTGAGAACCCGTATCAGGAACAAGAATTGAGTACCAGTATTAGGAACAAGAATTGAGTACCCGTATCAAGAACAAGAATTGAGAACCAGTATTAGGAACAAGAATAGAGAACCAGTATTAGGAACAACAATTGAGAACCCGTATCAGGAACAAGAATTGAGAACCAGTATTAGAAACAAGAATTGAGAACCCGTATTAGGAACAAGAATTGAGAACCAGTATTAGGAACAAGAATTGAGAACCCGTATCAGGAACAAGAATTGAGAACCAGTATTAGGAACAGGAATTAAGAAACAGTATTAGAAACAAGAATTGAGAACCAGTATTAGAAACAAGAATTGAGAACCCATATCATGAACAAGAATTGAGAACCAGTATTAGAAACAAGAATTGCGAACCAGTATTAGGAACAAGAATTGAGAACCCATATCAGGAACAAGAATTGAGAACAAGTATTAAGAACAAGAATTGAGAACCAGTATTAGAAACAAGAATTGTGAACCCGTATCAGGAACAAGAATTGAGAGCCAGTATTAGAAACAAGAATTGAGAACCCGTATCAGGAACAAGAATTGAGAACCCGTATCAGGAACAAGAATTGAGAACCAGTATTAGGAACAAGAATTGAGAACCCGTATCAGGAACAAGAATTGAGAACCAGTATTAGGAACAGGAATTAAGAAACAGTATTAGAAACAAGAATTGAGAACCAGTATTAGAAACAAGAATTGAGAACCCATATCAGGAACAAGAATTGAGAACCAGTATTAGAAACAAGAATTGCTAACCAGTATTAGGAACAAGAATTGAGAACCCATATCAGGAACAAGAATTGAGAACCAGTATTAAGAACAAGAATTGAGAACCAGTATTAGAAACAAGAATTGCGAACCCGTATCAGGAACAAGAATTGAGAGCCAGTATTAGAAACAAGAATTGAGAACCCGTATCAGGAACAAGAATTGAGTACCAGTATTAGGAAAAAAAATTGAGAACATGTATCAGGAACAAGAATTGAGAACCAGTATTAGGAACAAAAATTGAGAATCAGTGTTAGGAACAAGAATTGAGAACCAGTATTAGGAACAAGAATTGAGTACCCGTATCAGGAACAAGAATTGAGAACCAGTATTAGGAACAAGAATTGAGAACCAGTATTAGGAACAAGAATTGAGATCCAGTATTAGGAACAAGAATTGAGAACCAGTATTAGGAACAACATTTGAGAACCTGTATCAGGAACAAGAATTGAGAACCAGTATTAGGAACAAGAATTGAGTACCCGTATCTGGAACAAGAATTGAGAACCAGTATTAGGAACAAGAATTGAGTACCAGTATTAGGAACAAGAACAAGAATTGAGAACCAGTATTAGAAACAAGAATTGAGAACCCCTATCAGGAACAAGAATTGAGAACCAGTGTTAGGAACAAGAATTGAGAACCAGTATTAGGAACAAGAATTGAGAACCAGTATTAGAAACAAGAATTGAGAACCCATATCAGGAACAAGAATTGAGAACCAGTATTAGAAACAAGAATTGCGAACCTGTATCAGGAACAAGAATTGAGAGCCAGTATTAGAAACAAGAATTGAGAACCCGTATCAGGAACAAGAATTGTGTACCAGTATTAGGAACAAGAATTGAGAACCCGTATCAGGACCAAGAATTGAGAACCAGTATTAGGAACAAGAATAGAGAACCAGTATTAGGAACAACAATTGAGAACCCGTATCAGGAACAAGAATTGAGAACCAGTATTAGGAACAGGAATTGAGAACCAGTATTAGAAACAAGAATTGAGAACCAGTATTAGAAACAAGAATTGAGAACCCATATCAGGAACAAGAATTGAGAACCAGTATTAGGAACAAGAATTGAGAACCAGTATTAGAAACAAGAATTGAGAACCAGTATTAGAAACAAGAATTGCGAACCCGTATCAGGAACAGGAAATGAGAGCCAGTATTAGAAACAAGAATTGAGAACCCGTATCAGGAACAAGAATTGAGTACCAGTATTAGGAACAAAAATTGAGAATCAGTGTTAGGAACAAGAATTGAGAACCAGTATTAGGAACAAGAATTGAGTACCCGTATCAGGAACAAGAATTGAGAACCAGTATTAGGAACAAGAATTGAGAACCAGTATTAGGAACAAGAATTGAGAACCAGTATTAGGAACAAGAATTGAGAACCAGTATTAGGAACAACAATTGAGAACCTGTATCAGGAACAAGAATTGAGAACCAGTATTAGGAACAAGAATTGAGAACCAGTATTAGGAACAAGAATTGAGAACCAGTATCAGGAACAAGAATTGCGAACCAGAATTAGGAACAAGAATTGAGAACCAGTATTAGAAACAAGAATTGAGAACCCATATCAGGAACAAGAATTGAGAACCAGTGTTAGGAACAAGAATTGAGAACCAGTATTAGGAACAAGAACAAGAATTGAGAACCAGTATTAGAAACAAGAATTGAGAACCCCTATCAGGAACAAGAATTGAGAACCAGTGTTAGGAACAAGAATTGAGAACCAGTATTAGGAACAAGAATTGAGAACCCGTATCAGGAACAAGAATTGAGAACCAGTATTAGGAACAGGAATTGAGAACCCATATCAGGAACAAGAATTGAGAACCAGTATTTGGAACAAGAATTGAGAACCAGTATTAGGAACAAGAATTGAGAACCAGTATTAGGAACAAGAATTGAGAACCCGTATCAGGAACAAGAATTGAGAACCAGTATTAGAAACAAGAATTGAGAACCCGTATCAGGAACAAGAATTGAGTACCAGTATTAGGAACAAGAATTGAGTACCCGTATCAAGAACAAGAATTGAGAACCAGTATTAGGAACAAGAATAGAGAACCAGTATTAGGAACAACAATTGAGAACCCGTATCAGGAACAAGAATTGAGAACCAGTATTAGAAACAAGAATTGAGAACCCGTATTAGGAACAAGAATTGAGAACCAGTATTAGGAACAAGAATTGAGAACCCGTATCAGGAACAAGAATTGAGAACCAGTATTAGGAACAGGAATTAAGAAACAGTATTAGAAACAAGAATTGAGAACCAGTATTAGAAACAAGAATTGAGAACCCATATCATGAACAAGAATTGAGAACCAGTATTAGAAACAAGAATTGCGAACCAGTATTAGGAACAAGAATTGAGAACCCATATCAGGAACAAGAATTGAGAACAAGTATTAAGAACAAGAATTGAGAACCAGTATTAGAAACAAGAATTGTGAACCCGTATCAGGAACAAGAATTGAGAGCCAGTATTAGAAACAAGAATTGAGAACCCGTATCAGGAACAAGAATTGAGAACCCGTATCAGGAACAAGAATTGAGAACCAGTATTAGGAACAAGAATTGAGAACCCGTATCAGGAACAAGAATTGAGAACCAGTATTAGGAACAGGAATTAAGAAACAGTATTAGAAACAAGAATTGAGAACCAGTATTAGAAACAAGAATTGAGAACCCATATCAGGAACAAGAATTGAGAACCAGTATTAGAAACAAGAATTGCTAACCAGTATTAGGAACAAGAATTGAGAACCCATATCAGGAACAAGAATTGAGAACCAGTATTAAGAACAAGAATTGAGAACCAGTATTAGAAACAAGAATTGCGAACCCGTATCAGGAACAAGAATTGAGAGCCAGTATTAGAAACAAGAATTGAGAACCCGTATCAGGAACAAGAATTGAGTACCAGTATTAGGAAAAAAAATTGAGAACATGTATCAGGAACAAGAATTGAGAACCAGTATTAGGAACAAAAATTGAGAATCAGTGTTAGGAACAAGAATTGAGAACCAGTATTAGGAACAAGAATTGAGTACCCGTATCAGGAACAAGAATTGAGAACCAGTATTAGGAACAAGAATTGAGAACCAGTATTAGGAACAAGAATTGAGATCCAGTATTAGGAACAAGAATTGAGAACCAGTATTAGGAACAACATTTGAGAACCTGTATCAGGAACAAGAATTGAGAACCAGTATTAGGAACAAGAATTGAGTACCCGTATCTGGAACAAGAATTGAGAACCAGTATTAGGAACAAGAATTGAGTACCAGTATTAGGAACAAGAACAAGAATTGAGAACCAGTATTAGAAACAAGAATTGAGAACCCCTATCAGGAACAAGAATTGAGAACCAGTGTTAGGAACAAGAATTGAGAACCAGTATTAGGAACAAGAATTGAGAACCAGTATTAGAAACAAGAATTGAGAACCCATATCAGGAACAAGAATTGAGAACCAGTATTAGAAACAAGAATTGCGAACCTGTATCAGGAACAAGAATTGAGAGCCAGTATTAGAAACAAGAATTGAGAACCCGTATCAGGAACAAGAATTGTGTACCAGTATTAGGAACAAGAATTGAGAACCCGTATCAGGACCAAGAATTGAGAACCAGTATTAGGAACAAGAATAGAGAACCAGTATTAGGAACAACAATTGAGAACCCGTATCAGGAACAAGAATTGAGAACCAGTATTAGGAACAGGAATTGAGAACCAGTATTAGAAACAAGAATTGAGAACCAGTATTAGAAACAAGAATTGAGAACCCATATCAGGAACAAGAATTGAGAACCAGTATTAGGAACAAGAATTGAGAACCAGTATTAGAAACAAGAATTGAGAACCAGTATTAGAAACAAGAATTGCGAACCCGTATCAGGAACAGGAAATGAGAGCCAGTATTAGAAACAAGAATTGAGAACCCGTATCAGGAACAAGAATTGAGTACCAGTATTAGGAACAAAAATTGAGAATCAGTGTTAGGAACAAGAATTGAGAACCAGTATTAGGAACAAGAATTGAGTACCCGTATCAGGAACAAGAATTGAGAACCAGTATTAGGAACAAGAATTGAGAACCAGTATTAGGAACAAGAATTGAGAACCAGTATTAGGAACAAGAATTGAGAACCAGTATTAGGAACAACAATTGAGAACCTGTATCAGGAACAAGAATTGAGAACCAGTATTAGGAACAAGAATTGAGAACCAGTATTAGGAACAAGAATTGAGAACCAGTATCAGGAACAAGAATTGCGAACCAGAATTAGGAACAAGAATTGAGAACCAGTATTAGAAACAAGAATTGAGAACCCATATCAGGAACAAGAATTGAGAACCAGTGTTAGGAACAAGAATTGAGAACCAGTATTAGGAACAAGAACAAGAATTGAGAACCAGTATTAGAAACAAGAATTGAGAACCCCTATCAGGAACAAGAATTGAGAACCAGTGTTAGGAACAAGAATTGAGAACCAGTATTAGGAACAAGAATTGAGTACCAGTATTAGGAACAAGAACAAGAATTGAGAACCAGTATTAGAAACAAGAATTGAGAACCCCTATCAGGAACAAGAATTGAGAACCAGTGTTAGGAACAAGAATTGAGAACCAGTATTAGAAACAAGAATTGAGAACCCATATCAGGAACAAGAATTGAGAACCAGTATTAGAAACAAGAATTGCGAACCCGTATCAGGAACAAGAATTGAGAACCAGTATTAGGAACAAGAATTGAGAACCAGTATTAGAAACAAGAATTGAGAACCCATATCAGGAACAAGAATTGAGAACCAGTATTAGAAACAAGAATTGCGAACCCGTATCAGGAACAAGAATTGAGAGCCAGTATTAGAAACAAGAATTGAGAACCCGTATCAGGAACAAGATTTGAGAACCCGGATTTGGAAGAAGAATTGAGAACCCCTATCAGGAACAAGAATTGAGTACCAGTATTAGGAACAAGATTTGAGAACCCGTATCAGGAAAAGGAATTGAGAACCAGTATTAGGAACAAGAATTGAGAACCAGTATTAGGAACAAGAATTGAGAACCAGTATTAGGAACAAGAATTGAGTACCCGTATCAGGAACAAGAATTGAGAACCAGTAGTAGGAACAAGAATTGAGAACCAGTATTAGGAACAAGAATTGCGAACCAGTATTAGGAACAACAATTGAGAACCCGTATCAGGAACAAGAATTGAGAACCAGTATTAGGAACAAGAATTGAGTACCAATATTAGGAACAAGAATTGAGTACCAGTATTAGGAACAAGAACAAGAATTGAGAACCAGTATTAGAAACAAGAATTGAGAACCCCTATCAGGAACAAGAATTGAGACCCAGTATTAGGAATAAGAATTGAGAACCAGTATTAGGAACAAGAATTGAGTACCAGTATTAGGAACAAGAATTGAGTACCAGTATTAGGAACAAGAATTGAGTTCCAGTATTAGGAACAAGAATTGAGTACCAGTATTAGGAACAAGAACAAGAATTGAGTACCAGTATTAGGAACAAGAATTGAGTACCAGTATTAGGAACAAGAATTGAGAACCAGTATTAGGAACAAGAATTGAGAACCAGTATTAGGAACAAGAATTGAGAGCCAGTATTAGGAACATGAATTGAGAACCAGTATCAGGAACAAGAATTGAGTTCCAGTATTAGAAACAAGAATTGAGTAACCATATCAGGAACAAGAATTCAGAACCCGGATTTGGAAGAAGAATTCAGAACCTGTATCAGGAACAAGAATTGAGAACCCGTATTTGGAACAAGAATTCAGAACCAATATTACGAACAAGAATTGAGAACCAGTAGCAGGAACAGGAATTCAGCACCAGTATTAGGAACAAGAATTGAGAACCCGTATTAGGAACAAGAATTGAGAACCCGTATCAGGAACAGGAATTGAGAACCAGTTTTAGAAACAAGAATTGAGTTCCAGTATTAGGAACAAGAATTGAGAGCCAGTATCAGGAACATGAATTGAGAACCAGTATCAGGAACAAGAATTGAGTTCCAGTATTGGGAACAAGAATTGAGAACCTGTATCAGGAACAAGAATTGAGTACCAGTATTAGGAACAAGAATTGAGAACCCTTATCAGGAACAATAATTGAGAACCAGTATTAGGAACAATAATTGAGTACCAGTATTAGGAACAGGAACAAGAATTGAGAACCAGTACTAGAAACAAGAATTTAGAACCCGTATCAGGAACAAGAATTGAGAACCAGTATTAGGAACAAGAATTGAGTACCAGTATTAGGAACAAGAACAAGAATTGAGAACCAGTATTAGAAACAAGAATTGAGAACCAGTATTAGGAACAAGAATTGAGAACCAGTATTAGGAACAAGAATTGAGTACCCGTATCAGGAACAAGAATTGAGAACCAGTATTAGGAACAAGAATTGAGTACCAGTATTAGGAACAAGAATTGAGTACCAGTATTAGGAACAAGAATTGAGTTCCAGTATTAGGAACAAGAATTGAGTACCAGTATTAGGAACAAGAACAAGAATTGAGTACCAGTATTAGGAACAAGAATTGAGTACCAGTATTAGGAACAAGAATTGAGAACCAGTATTAGGAACAAGAATTGAGAACCAGTATTAGGAACAAGAATTGAGAGCCAGTATTAGGAACATGAATTGAGAACCAGTATCAGGAACAAGAATTGAGTTCCAGTATTAGAAACAAGAATTGAGTAACCATATCAGGAACAAGAATTCAGAACCCGGATTTGGAAGAAGAATTCAGAACCTGTATCAGGAACAAGAATTGAGAACCCGTATTTGGAACAAGAATTCAGAACCAATATTACGAACAAGAATTGAGAACCAGTAGCAGGAACAGGAATTCAGCACCAGTATTAGGAACAAGAATTAAGAACCCGTATTAGGAACAAGAATTGAGAACCCGTATCAGGAACAGGAATTGAGAACCAGTTTTAGAAACAAGAATTGAGTTCCAGTATTAGGAACAAGAATTGAGAGCCAGTATCAGGAACATGAATTGAGAACCAGTATCAGGAACAAGAATTGAGTTCCAGTATTGGGAACAAGAATTGAGAACCTGTATCAGGAACAAGAATTGAGTACCAGTATTAGGAACAAGAATTGAGAACCCTTATCAGGAACAATAATTGAGAACCAGTATTAGGAACAATAATTGAGTACCAGTATTAGGAACAGGAACAAGAATTGAGAACCAGTACTAGAAACAAGAATTTAGAACCCGTATCAGGAACAAGAATTGAGAACCAGTATTAGGAACAAGAATTGAGTACCAGTATTAGGAACAAGAACAAGAATTGAGAACCAGTATTAGAAACAAGAATTGAGAACCAGTATTAGGAACAAGAATTGAGAACCAGTATTAGGAACAAGAATTGAGTACCCGTATCAGGAACAAGAATTGAGAACCAGTATTAGGAACAAGAATTGAGAACCAGTATTAGGAACAAGAATTGAGAACCAGTATTAGGAACAAGAATTGAGAACCAGTATCAGGAACAAGAATTGAGAACCAGTATTAGGAACAAGAATTGAGAACCAGTATTAGAAACAAGAATTGAGTACCAGTATTAGGAACAGGAACAAGAATTGAGAACCAGTACTAGAAACAAGAATTGAGAACCCGTATCAGGAACAAGAATTGAGAACCAGTATTAGGAACAAGAATTGAGTACCAGTATTAGGAACAAGAACAAGAATTGAGAACCAGTATTAGAAACAAGAATTGAGAACCAGTATTAGGAACAAGAATTGAGAACCAGTATTAGGAACAAGAATTGAGTACCCGTATCAGGAACAAGAATTGAGACCCAGTATTAGGAATAAGAATTGAGAACCAGTATTAGGAACAAGAATTGAGTACCAGTATTAGGAACAAGAATTGAGTACCAGTATTAGGAACAAGAATTGAGTTCCAGTATTAGGAACAAGAATTGAGTACCAGTATTAGGAACAAGAACAAGAATTGAGTACCAGTATTAGGAACAAGAATTGAGTACCAGTATTAGGAACAAGAATTGAGAACCAGTATTAGGAACAAGAATTGAGAACCAGTATTAGGAACAAGAATTGAGTACCAGTGTTAGAAACAAGTATTGAGAAGCAGTATCAGGAACAAGAATTGAGTACCAGTATTAGGAACAAGAATTGAGAACCAGTATCAGGAACAGGAATTGAGAACCAGTTTTAGAAACATGATTTGAGTTCCAGTATTAGGAACAAGAATTGAGAGCCAGTATTAGGAACATGAATTGAGAACCAGTATCAGGAACAAGAATTGAGTTCCAGTATTAGAAACAAGAATTGAGTAACCATATCAGGAACAAGAATTCAGAACCCGGATTTGGAAGAAGAATTCAGAACCTGTATCAGGAACAAGAATTGAGAACCCGTATTTGGAACAAGAATTCAGAACCAATATTACGAACAAGAATTGAGAACCAGTAGCAGGAACAGGAATTCAGCACCAGTATTAGGAACAAGAATTGAGAACCCGTATTAGGAACAAGAATTGAGAACCCGTATCAGGAACAGGAATTGAGAACCAGTTTTAGAAACAAGAATTGAGTTCCAGTATTAGGAACAAGAATTGAGAGCCAGTATCAGGAACATGAATTGAGAACCAGTATCAGGAACAAGAATTGAGTTCCAGTATTGGGAACAAGAATTGAGAACCTGTATCAGGAACAAGAATTGAGTACCAGTATTAGGAACAAGAATTGAGAACCCTTATCAGGAACAATAATTGAGAACCAGTATTAGGAACAATAATTGAGTACCAGTATTAGGAACAGGAACAAGAATTGAGAACCAGTACTAGAAACAAGAATTGAGAACCCGTATCAGGAACAAGAATTGAGAACCAGTATTAGGAACAAGAATTGAGTACCAGTATTAGGAACAAGAACAAGAATTGAGAACCAGTATTAGAAACAAGAATTGAGAACCAGTATTAGGAACAAGAATTGAGAACCAGTATTAGGAACAAGAATTGAGTACCCGTATCAGGAACAAGAATTGAGAACCAGTATTAGGAACAAGAATTGAGAACCAGTATTAGGAACAAGAATTGAGAACCAGTATTAGGAACAAGAATTGAGAACCAGTATTAGGAACAACAATTGAGAACCTGTATCAGGAACAAGAATTGAGAACCAGTATTAGGAACAAGAATTGAGAACCAGTATTAGGAACAAGAATTGAGAACCAGTATCAGGAACAAGAATTGAGAACCAGTATTAGGAACAAGAATTGAGAACCAGTATTAGAAACAAGAATTGAGAACCCATATCAGGAACAAGAATTGAGAACCAGTGTTAGGAACAAGAATTGAGAACCAGTATTAGGAACAAGAACAAGAATTGAGAACCAGTATTAGAAACAAGAATTGAGAACCCCTATCAGGAACAAGAATTGAGAACCAGTGTTAGGAACAAGAATTGAGAACCAGTATTAGGAACAAGAATTGAGTACCAGTATTAGGAACAAGAACAAGAATTGAGAACCAGTATTAGAAACAAGAATTGAGAACCCCTATCAGGAACAAGAATTGAGAACCAGTGTTAGGAACAAGAATTGAGAACCAGTATTAGAAACAAGAATTGAGAACCCATATCAGGAACAAGAATTGAGAACCAGTATTAGAAACAAGAATTGCGAACCCGTATCAGGAACAAGAATTGAGAACCAGTATTAGGAACAAGAATTGAGAACCAGTATTAGAAACAAGAATTGAGAACCCATATCAGGAACAAGAATTGAGAACCAGTATTAGAAACAAGAATTGCGAACCCGTATCAGGAACAAGAATTGAGAGCCAGTATTAGAAACAAGAATTGAGAACCCGTATCAGGAACAAGATTTGAGAACCCGGATTTGGAAGAAGAATTGAGAACCCCTATCAGGAACAAGAATTGAGTACCAGTATTAGGAACAAGATTTGAGAACCCGTATCAGGAACAAGAATTGAGAACCAGTATTAGGAACAAGAATTGAGAACCAGTATTAGGAACAAGAATTGAGAACCAGTATTAGGAACAAGAATTGAGTACCCGTATCAGGAACAAGAATTGAGAACCAGTAGTAGGAACAAGAATTGAGAACCAGTATTAGGAACAAGAATTGAGAACCAGTATTAGGAACAACAATTGAGAACCCGTATCAGGAACAAGAATTGAGAACCAGTATTAGGAACAAGAATTGAGTACCAGTATTAGGAACAAGAATTGAGTACCAGTATTAGGAACAAGAACAAGAATTGAGAACCAGTATTAGAAACAAGAATTGAGAACCCCTATCAGGAACAAGAATTGAGACCCAGTATTAGGAATAAGAATTGAGAACCAGTATTAGGAACAAGAATTGAGTACCAGTATTAGGAACAAGAATTGAGTACCAGTATTAGGAACAAGAATTGAGTTCCAGTATTAGGAACAAGAATTGAGTACCAGTATTAGGAACAAGAACAAGAATTGAGTACCAGTATTAGGAACAAGAATTGAGTACCAGTATTAGGAACAAGAATTGAGAACCAGTATTAGGAACAAGAATTGAGAACCAGTATTAGGAACAAGAATTGAGTACCAGTGTTAGAAACAAGTATTGAGAAGCAGTATCAGGAACAAGAATTGAGTACCAGTATTAGGAACAAGAATTGAGAACCAGTATCAGGAACAGGAATTGAGAACCAGTTTTAGAAACATGATTTGAGTTCCAGTATTAGGAACAAGAATTGAGAGCCAGTATTAGGAACATGAATTGAGAACCAGTATCAGGAACAAGAATTGAGTTCCAGTATTAGAAACAAGAATTGAGTAACCATATCAGGAACAAGAATTCAGAACCCGGATTTGGAAGAAGAATTCAGAACCTGTATCAGGAACAAGAATTGAGAACCCGTATTTGGAACAAGAATTCAGAACCAATATTACGAACAAGAATTGAGAACCAGTAGCAGGAACAGGAATTCAGCCCCAGTATTAGGAACAAGAATTGAGAACCCGTATTAGGAACAAGAATTGAAAACCCATATCAGGAACAGGAATTGAGAACCAGTTTTAGAAACAAGAATTGAGTTCCAGTATTAGGAACAAGAATTGAGAGCCAGTATCAGGAACATGAATTGAGAACCAGTATCAGGAACAAGAATTGAGTTCCAGTATTGGGAACAAGAATTGAGAACCTGTATCAGGAACAAGAATTGAGTACCAGTATTAGGAACAAGAATTGAGAACCCTTATCAGGAACAATAATTGAGAACCAGTATTAGGAACAATAATTGAGTACCAGTATTAGGAACAGGAACAAGAATTGAGAACCAGTACTAGAAACAAGAATTGAGAACCCGTATCAGGAACAAGAATTGAGAACCAGTATTAGGAACAAGAATTGAGTACCAGTATTAGGAACAAGAACAAGAATTGAGAACCAGTATTAGAAACAAGAATTGAGAACCAGTATTAGGAACAAGAATTGAGAACCAGTATTAGAAACAAGAATTGAGAACCCGTATCAGGAACAAGAATTGAGAACCAGTATTAGGAACAAGAACTGAGTACCAGTATTAGAAACAAGAATTGAGAACCAGTATTAGGAAATAGAATTGAGTACCAGTATTAGGAACAAGAATTGAGTACCAGTATTAGGAACAAGAATTGAGAACCAGTATTAGGAACAAGAATTCAGTACCAGTATTAGGAACAAGAACAAGAATTGAGAACCAGTATTAGAAACAAGAACTGAGAACCCGTATCAGGAACAAGAATTGAGAACCAGTATTAGGAACAAGAATTGAGTACCAGTATTAGAAACAAGAATTGAGAACCAGTATTAGGAAATAGAATTGAGTACCAGTATTAGGAACAAGAATTGAGAACCAGTATTAGGAACACGAATTGAGTAACAGTATTAGGAACAAGAATTGAGAACCAGTATTAGGAACAAGAATTGAGTACCAGTATTAAGAACAAGAATTGAGAACCAGTATTAGGAACAAGAATTGAGAACCCGTATCGGGAACAAGAATTGATTACCAGTATTAGGAACAAGAATTGAGTACCAGTACAAGGAACAAGAATTAAGAACCGGTATTACGAACAAGAATTAAGAACCAATATCAGGAACAAGAATTGAGTACCATTATCAGGAACAAGAATTGAGAGCCAGTATCAGGAACAAGAACAAGAATTGAGAACCAGTATCAGGAACAATAATTGAGAACCAGTATCTTGAACAATAATTGAGTACCAGTATCAGGAATAAGAATTGAGAACCAGTATTAGGAACAAGACTTGAGAACCCGTATTGGGAACAAGAATTGATTACCAGTATTAGGAACAAGAATTAAGAACCGGTATTACGAACAAGAATTAAGAACCAATATCAGGAACAAGAATTGAGTACCATTATCAGGAACAAGCAATGAGAACCAGTATTAGGAACAAGACTTGAGAACCAATACTGGGCACAAGAATTGAGTACCAGTATTAGCAACAAGAACCAGTTTCAGGAACACCAATTGAAGATACAAATCAAGTAGGAGTCTGGAATAGGAAGCACAAAGACAGCAAAAGGGAGAGAGAGAGAGAGAGAGAGAGAGAGAGAGAGAGAGAGAGAGAGAGAGAAAGAGAGAGAGAGAGAGAGAGAGAGAGAGAGAGAGAGAGAGAGAGGGAGGGAGAGAGAGCGAGCGAGAGAGAGGTGGGAGGGAGGAATGGAGGGAGAGAGAGAGAGAGAGAGCTAGATTGGTCATTCACCACCCCAAGCTGATGTAAAGTTTGGAGAGTATGGTGACCCTTTCGTGTTGTCTCTTCCATAATTACCGGTTGGGTGACTCTCGAGTCTGGTCATAAACTGCCACCTTTCAGCGGAAGCCTTTTCCAAAAGGTTTCAGCGTATAACTCACTACAGCGAACTTAAAGGCATTGGTATTTCTGCTCGATAGACCTAAAATAGAAGTGGGCAAGACTAGCATTGACAGGAAAGGAACGAATAAGCGCAGAAAGTTTGGCCGACGTATATATTAATGTATAACGAAAAATAAAGAGCAGACCATCGAGAAGATAGTAGGACAACATAAAATCTGGAGCATAAACCGAAGTTATTAGCAGGCTTACATGGATTATATAGCAGTATATTAAACTGGAAATGTGACAACGTACATAGTCGTAAATAACATTCCATGCTATAAGAAAGCAATACCTATTATAACATCCATATGGAAAGAGAATTAAATCGGTAACATGTTATGAATAAGAATCAGGAATCAAGAGCTTAGTTAAACCAACAGGTATATATATATAAAGATAGAGGTCACAAAGAAGTATAATAAACCAGCATTTACACCTACGGGGCTATGAAACACGTGACCTGCTGGGACAGATTGCGGCATTACAACCAGTTATACAGAAGTTAAACAATGGATCTCTTATGGATATTATGGATAATAATCACGGAAGGATTGAGTAGCATGTGGAATATAGCAAACAATTAGGAACAATCCACATCACTGAACGGTAAGAATATAAGAGCCAGAATTAGAATATCCGAAATTATATATATATATATATATATATATATATATATATATATATATATATATATATATATATATATATATATATATATATATATATATATATATATATATATATATATATATATATATATAAATTAAGAAAGACGGAATCACGGTCACATAAACAGGACCAACGAGGACCTACTGATCGGTAGTAATAGCGTTGCGAGCCAGGGTCAAAGATGAGATGCTCAAAGGATAGTGCGAATAGAATCTAAATTGAAGTGATGAGGAACATAGTTTCCCTGATCAATCATATGACGGCGTAATCAACAATGTCGCCTGTAGACTAACGTCATAATCAATTAGGCCTACGTCATGAATGGCGTGATTATGCCCATCATAAACGCTTACTAGTCTGTCAAGTTGTATGGATTGTATGTCTTTACTATTTAATAAACATGATGTTGAATATTCTAAAACTAATTTGACTGGCACCAGTCAAATTAGTTTCAAAATATGCAACAACTTACCTGTACGGTTTCCTGGAAATTGAGGTTTGGGGAGTGCATGGATCGATCCCAACATGGGCAAAGTGTCGGAGGGACTTAGCAAACGATTGGCGGGGCAAGGCTAAAACTTGATTCCTTCATTCCATTCCATCCACTATCCCTAATAATCAGGTTAGATCCTTTCTAGTGACCATGAATCGGCTCTCCTGCATGCAATGTACACCTGATTCCTCTGGCCTCATTGAGGTCTACACCTCACTTGGAGTATATCTCTATCAGAAACGGTATGCTGAAAGTAACGAGTATCATATTTTACACTTATACTTACTTAAAACTGATTTATAGTTGATGTGTGACGTGAATAGCGTGGGAGTAACTTGGATTGTTGACCCTACAATTACTGGAGAAAGGATGGGGCTACAAGGAACATCTCAACATCTCAACATAATAGTGATTGTGATATGATGGCGTTACCTACGGTAACTGACTCCGAAAGTGACGGATAGTGGACAGGAATACATGCAGGCGTTAACCTTACAAGTGATGTGGACATGAGGCATATGACATGAGATTACCTCGGGCTAGCTGACTCTACAATTGATAGAGAGAGGCCGAGATTATCTGTGGGGTTGGTGTGGGTATCTGACCTTACACGTATAAGTGCTGGAGAGGGGATGGGATTACCTGCAGTTGGATGACTCTAAAAGTGATGGAGATATGTCATGGGATTACCTGGGTCATCTGGCTCTAGAGGGGGTAGGGAGTTTGTATGTTGGGGGCGGGGCGGCGGTTCTGATTCTATAAGTGATGGGCCGAGGATGGATTACCTGATATATTTGATTCTAGAAACCTGGGATATTCTGACTCTACAACTGATGGGGTGAGCATGGATTACCTGGGGGCATCTGGTTTTATAATTGATGAGTAGATGATGGATTACCTGAGGTGTATGACTCTAGATATGATGGGGAGCGAATGGGGTTACCCGGGGGTGGGGCTGGTGGGTGGTGGTATCTTACTCTACAACTAATGGGACGAGGATATAATTACCTGGGTATCTAACTCTACAACTAATAGGACGGGGTGGAATAGCTGGTGGTATCTGACTCTAGACTATGGGGAGATGATAGGGTTAGCTGGGGTAGGGGTATTTACGTATGATTACTGTATTCTGCGGCTTCAGTAGTAGAAGTGTCTTGTCCTCAGCAAAAATCCATTCTTGACTTGAGTGTACCGAGTCCTGCTTTCTTGAGGTCACCTCGTAGCACGCTCAGCAGATTTATGCAATGACGCCCTCTCTTGGCTCTGTATTTGCTGGCTCCGAGTAGGGCGAATTCCAAGGCTCTCTGTGATGGTGTGTCTGCTGGCATCCTTAGCACATGGCCAAACATAGACCACCTTTGCTGGGTGACTTTTACAGACAGGTAGGGGTATCTGACACTACAACTGAGGGAGATGGGATTCCCGACTCTACAGGCGATGGAAATAGGATGGGATTGTGTGAGGTATCTGAGTCTACAAGTGATGGGGAGTGGATGGGGATTACATGGGTTATCTGACGTTATAGACTTTATAAAGTATGGCGCAATATATCTAGGACATCTGACTTTATAAGTGACAGAAACAAGATGGCCTACATGAGCGTACACAAGCGCACGTCTGCCGTTTCTAGGTAATATTTCTTGTACCTTTCTAATCTGTAAATTTTAATTAAGTTTTTTTTAAAACTCTTCTACTCCCATTAACATGGTAGAAGTATTCTATCAAGCAAAGACCCTGTGCATATCTATATACGATAGATTTATGAATACATGCTTTTACGGCTTCCCGGGTTCATGTATGCTTTCTGTGACCGAAACATGTATCTACCACCAATCAGATACCGGTAACTAAATGCAACTGGCCACTTATTACAGAACAGTTGGTAAATGCCGTGCATTTCTGGATTACAACATGAGTTGTCTTGCAACCATATATGTACAGGAACGACCACTATCTTGTGGCCTAAAAATATACCCGGACATGATTTGACTGTGTAAAGGAGGATTCCATTTTCTCAGTCAATCATATGGCGTCATAATCAACTACGTGACGTGTAGGTTGACGTCAAAATCACTTACGTCAATAATTACGAAGCTAAGTTCGTCACGAACGCTTAATTGATGACGGACCTTAAAGCGTTGTTGTACGAATTGTACGTCTTTTCTAATTGATAAACATGCTCTTGAATCTTTTGAAACTAATTTGACTGGGCGATGTTACTGCCCTAGGCAGGAACAGCACCCATGTCAGATTAGTGTTAAAAATATTCAACAGCTTACCTGTATAGTCTTCTGGAAATTGATAGTCAAGGGGGTTGACAGATCGATCGATCCACCACAGGCGAAGCGTGGGCGGAGCTTAGCTAAACATGGGCAGAAGATAGTTAAACTTGATGCCTCAATTGATTAGTCACTTACCAGTACACTCTGAGATTGGTGAGTAATACTCCCAATAGGAGCCTGGCTCCTCATCCTCGGGGAATGTGGACGTAAATCTAACCTCGATCACCTCATCAGAGCTGTCAACATCAACAACAACAACTGCAAGAACGATATCAACAACATCAAGAACGATATCAACAACCATAAGAACGATATCAACAACAACAACAACAACAACAACAACAACAACAACAACAACAACAACGACGACGTGACGACGTGACGACGACGACGACGACGGCGACAACGACGACGACTGGAAGAACAAGAAGAAGAAGAAGAAAAAGACGAAGAAGAAGAAGAAGAAAAACAGGAGGAGGAGGAGGACGACGACGACGACGATGACGACGACGATGACGACGACGATGACGACGACTACGACGACGACAACAACAACAGCAACAACACCGATATCAACAACAACAACGACAACGACAATAACAATATCAGCAATGAGAACATCAACATGCCTTGAGTTGTAGTCATCATATTTATATTTGTTCGGTCTCAATCGAACAGTAGACACATTTTCCGCGCACCAACCTAATATAGTATACACCCCTGATAACGCAGTTTACTGGGCCGATGCTGGGCCGATACCGGGCCGATGCTGAAAGTATCGGCTTGGTATCGGCCCAGCATCGGCCCAGTATGCTGCGTTATCTGGGACGTAGTCCGATGTGAATTCGTGCAGAAACAGACGCATTCACAGCAAGAGCCAGAATTTGAGTATGCATTGTCAGACGATTTATACAAATCATTGGACTTGATCTGAGTTATTTACCTTATGACTTAAGTCTATATGACCTAAGCTGAAGCCTCCGTCCCTCTGAATCGTGTCCTACCAAGAGCTAAACTGAATCCTCTAAGGCACTTAATCATGTCCTCCCAAGAACCATACTAAACTCTGCCTACGAACCCATATTACCAACAGAGGTTGGTAGGTCGATGACATGCCATCACAAATCCCTACATTCACCGCTTTGACATCTTGACCCAACAACGCCCTAGCCCCTGCGGGCTGGGCCAAATGTAAGTGTCCTCTTCCACTCCACAATCATATGGATAATTCGGATACCAAATTTGATTGAATTACGTCCAACTGTTTAAGGAATGCTGTGATGCAAGTAATTTCTTGGCATGTTGACCCATTCCACCCCACCTAGCTTCTATAGGCGGAGCCAAATGGAAATGTCTTTTGCACAACTCAAGCATATGGGTAGGTCACACACAACATTTGGATGAATTCTGCCTAACGGTGTTGGAGAAGTTGGGTTACAATCAATTTGATCTTTAGAACCCCACCCCACCCACCCCCACCCACCCCCACCCACCGCACCCCCACCCCCATGTGGACGGCGCGAAAGGCAAAGGTGTTCTTATACTTCACAGTTATATGGGTAACTCACATACCAAATTTGTTCAAATTTTGACCAACAGTTTCGGAGGTCTGTTGCAACCAATTTCCACGCACTCAGGCACGTACGCAGCACGCATCTACGCGCGCGCGCACTACTACACTTGGTGGGGGCCAATAAAGGTTTGATATTATGATGGGATGCTAGTACTGATCGTCTGAGAATTTGGCCACACTTTTTGTTATGTTCTTCATTCAGTTTTGTTCAGCTTTTGAAGCTCTGCATATTAAATACCCGACAAAGGGTCCGTCCATCCATCCGTCAGTCTGTCAGCCCGCCTGCCCGCCAGCCGGTCCATCCGTGTGCTTGCCTGCCTGCATGTCTGCCTGTCTGTCTGTCTGTCTGTCTGTCTGTCTGTCTGTCTATCTGTCTGTCTGTCTGTCTGTGCATCGTCCAAAATAGTGGCACGTTTCGTTATTTCTGAACAGATGTAGATTAGAGCCTATAGTATTATTTGTTTATTTCATATGCGATTATAGCAGTGAAAAACATGAGTGAATGGATTTGTAGCATAGTTAACTGTCAACGCTCCTCTTTAACATCGGGAAAATGCAACAAGAACTTGGCCGCTACGAGTGACCATACATGTGACGTTTCAAAATTATGACATCATAATTGGATGTTCATTACTGCTAAACTAGCATTGATTACGAAGTTTAAAATGCCTTATTAGATCGCTTTGTTGGCCTTTCTAAATCGTCTGAAAGAAGGACACTTAATGGCATAAACGATACTGGGACGGGATTTTATGCGCATAATATATGTCAAGCTGATTCTGCCGATCCCTGAATATTCTTTCAGGGCGAATCACGCCTTCTATGGAATGGTGTTTCTCACGGCGACCATATTCATCTGACTAGTTTTGAACTTAAGACTGCTCTATACGTTTTTGTCATAAATATTGTGTAGTTTTGCGCTTAAGATTTTTCGAGAAACGCATTTGTAGTGACTTAAGAAAAAAGCTACAAGCTTAGCAAATTACGCGACTTAAGAAGTTTCGTGAAACCGGCCACGGACCATCAATTTCCAGAAAACTTAGGGAAACCTGCCTAAGGCAGCAACAGCGCCCAGTCAAATTGGTTTCAAAATCTTCAACAACAGGTTTATTAAATAGCAAAGACATACAATTCGTACAACGTATCGGACTCGTAAGCGTTAAAGACGGACTATTTCGAATCACTCATGACGTCATGATTATGACGTCAGCATGCACGTCACTTAGTTGATTATGACGTTATGTGATGAATGGATAAACTGGAAAGGTGACTGAAGTTGGCTACACTACATGCCATGCGTGTAGGCTCAGGAGCTGTAACTGTCAAGCATTTGATCTCGCTAGAATGAATGATTAGAATAATTAAACTTTCATCGTGCCAAAACCGGAATCTACGGTGGCCTTGAGGAATGTTCATTTGTAAGCCGAGATAAGACTATTATTGAAGATTTACCACAGGAATGGCGGACACCAGCCATTCCAGTGATAAATTGTCAAAAATAGTCTTCTCTTGGTCAGCCAATGGACATTTAAAAAGGAATTATTTAGATTTTCCTGATCAAATTTGGTCATTAAAGAGTTAACCGTCTTTATCCAGTATCCCTCTCGGATGATTCTAAAGAAAGGTTTATATTTCCATAATGCTGACAAACACCGTCCTCATGGTGATTATTAGGCTACATCATGACGATTCATTGAGCACGGTCAAATCGATCAATGGCATGAACTACCTTATATTAGCGCATACCTTGTGTTGAATGCTCGAGTAAACTCTACAATCAGACCATCTTCGATTGTAAAGTGCGACCGTACACATATAATGGGTTGCTGTACAATTTGAAAGGTCCGTTCAAATTCGTAATACCTTCCGAGAAACTGTAAAATGAATTAAAATGATTTTGATTTAAACATATTTTATTGTAACAATTGCACAATGGGATCGGGCACAAGTTCTTACAACTTAGATTTACCCTCTCCCTACAGAATTATTATAAGCAGCCAATGATTGAGGACACTAAAACGAGGTGAGAGAGAAACAATAAATTAAGAGGTGAGAGAGAGAGAGAGAGAGAGAGAGAGAGAGAGAGAGAGAGAGAGAGAGAGGGAGAGAGAGAGGGGGGGGAGGGAGGGAGGGAGGGAGAGAGAGAGAGAAATGGGGGGGGGGAGAGAAAAACGATGTAAACAGATTAAAAAAGAATAGGAAAGAAAAGAACAGCTCCTTCAAACACTTTCATTGTCGGATAGCAGTTAGCCATTAATATAATAGATTAAACAATACGAATAATTGAATTAACAGACCATATTCATGGTTATTCCATACCTTCGTCATTTACCCCCATTTACTCACCCGAACCATTCCTCTCAACTCCCACCATGCTTTCACCAGGTCTTCTCTTCTCATTTCTTAAACGAAACAAAACGAAAGAGAAACGAGAAATGAGACCCAGTCACCTCCAACCCCGCCCACCCCACACATTCAAAATGATATATCAGAGTCTAGTCCGAGTATTTCTTATATGATATTTACGTTTGAGTTATTTGACCCACTGACCATTGGCTTTTTGAGAGACTTGAGTCTAAATTAGAGGCCGTCAGGACGCCAATGGTGAAACTTGAATCATCGTACGACACACACACACACGCACGCACTCACAACTCATGCAAACACGCAAAAGCGCGCACGCACACACAAACACACATACACGCACGCACGCACGCACGCACGCACGCGCATGCACGCGCGCACAAACGGACGCACGCACACACGCAATCCCGCATGTACACTCACGCCGGTACCCGCTCGCTCGCTCTCTCGTTATGTACATGCATGCGCGCGTGCGTTAGTGCGCGCGCGCGCGGGTGGGTGGGCCATTGATCGATCGAGCGAGCGCTAGCGTTTTCAATATAATACATTTGCTTGTATTAATAGAACGGTGATTTCCCCACCAGTACTTTTTACCTGGTCATGATCAAAGTCTTGGATAGTGGGGATTACAGTACACGGTCCCTCCCTCAATGTCTGACTGTGTGTTAATGTGATGGATAATAGCAGCAATGTCCAAAGCAATGCATGGACACAATGTGTGTACATCTTCCTGTACCTGCCAGGTAAACAAACAGAAGAACATAGGTATACGATTAAGGGACATTTCCAGTTTTGTCTATGGGGGTATAGTCATCTCTAGCTAAGCTCTACCGACATCTCGCTCGTGTTCGGATCGATCGATCCAGTGCCAGATTAATCCTTGCCAGGGATGGGGGGGGGGGGGGCAAAGATTATTTTTGGAGTTGGGTGGATGCCAAATGCAAACCAAAGGGAGCGGGGTCCGGGGGTTTTCCCCCTGGAAATTTTGAAATCTAGATGTTCGCAGATGGCATCTCCTGCATTTCCAGAGGTAAATATGGACTATCAGTCGGCTTTTAAATTTTTTTTTTATCCATTTAGTTTCATTTTTTGTTCACTCAATTTTTTTAGCCGTTCGGTTGTGAAAACACTGTAACAGGACTGGATAAAAATCTGAATGAACAAAAAAATGAAATTAAACAGCTAAAGGTTGAATAATTTAACAGCCAACTGAAGGGCCATATTTACCCCTAGAAGTGCAGGTGGTGCAATCTAGAGCATCTAGAAGATAAAAAACCATTTGACTCCTAAAACATCAGAAAAGTATACAAAGAACTAAACACTGTTTAATAAGAATAATAATGAAACAATATATAACGGACAAATAAGACAGTAAAACAACCCCCACCCCACCCCACCCCACCCCACCCCACCCCACCCCCATCGCCTTACTACAGAGGCACATATAGCTATATGGCCATACAGTCATAAGGTTATATGGTACATATTCCAGACAAAGAGTAACTTAAAATACTAGTTTTTCACGTGGGCGGCTGGAGGGACGCTGAATGACCACTCGCCACTACAGTTTTTCATCACTTATCATCAGAAAACTCAAACAAAAAAGGAACCCATTGCTAAAGAATAGTACTGGTCAAAGCAATATATAATAGACAATAAAACAAACATTGTAAGTCTGTAATGGAATTTCCATTCCATTACAGTGTTCATCTTCTGAGGCGGATCCAGAAATTATTGAAGCGGAGGCCCTTGGGGGTAGGGCTAGGTGGGACTCTGGGAGGGAGTGTCCCCCTCCCAAAAAGATAGCGGTGTGGGGGGGGGGGATACGTCCTCCCCCATAGAAATTTTTGAATTTAGAACTGCTGAGATGAGATTTCCAGCCTTCTGAGTGGAAATATTGAGTTTTATTTTACCTGTAATTTATAACATTCTTGGAGATAATCAGCAGTCAAATGAAAAAGGGGTATCGATGGTAAGACAGATCATTCTATTTACCTATTCATATTCATAACTTAGTAATGCTATATGCCACTACAGCTGTGATGTGTCCGTTGAGGAATCATAATCAGATACAATTTCTAGAGTTTTAAAAGTGCATCAGTTACGGTGTTGTCTTCACTACCTTAGAGATTAAGCGTGATTCTGCAATGCACACTTCATACGTTTATTGGTATTTTTCATTGCTTAAAGTAATGCTTTACTTGTAAATATGAATAGGTCAATAGATAGGGAGGTGGTGTGATTCCATAACCTAGAGATGGACAAATACTGGGATTCCTGACAAAATCTTTACGCCTTTGAACATGAAAGACCAGATGTCAAGAAGATCCTTTATAATTAAATAATCTCCTGAAAATAACAAATCGGCATGTTTGTACCATATCCTGTTATGCAGTTAATCTCTTTGCAAACGAAAATAGCTATCTGGACATCATTTCTCGTTTGTAAAAAGAGAAGCTGTATAAAACATATTATTCACTCAAAAAAAACCTTTGAATAAAAAAAATGGGGGGCCGGTCAAGATCTGGGGCCGGGGGCAAATGCCCCGCTGCCCCTATTATAATCCGCTACTGGATCGATCCCTCAACTCCCGGACAATCAATTTCCAGAAAATTATACAGGTAAATGTTGAATATTTTGAAGCTAGTTTGACTGGGCGCTATGGCTGCTTATTCGTAAAACAACGCCTAGTCCGTCACAAAATATGTATGCGTGACGCACTTATCTGTGTTATTCATGACGTCATTAATTATGACGTCATCCTACAGGTCACATAGTTGATTATGACGTCATATGATGGATAAATAAACTGGCAAAGTCAATTATGAAAGTATTTAGAACATCATTTATCTGTATCATCTTTAAGATCGTCATCGCCGTTATCAGCAAAGTCCATCAGTAGCAACATCAGACACGTCGTCGTCGTCGTCGTCGTCGTCACCACAACCTTTGTCGGCAAGATTTATCTCTTACCTCTGTTACCGGAATAATGTGTTGATTCCTAGTTCGATTAGCGTGCTTTCTCCTGGCCTCGTTCGATTAGCTGTACCATGAATTACGTTTTCACCAATATCAATATCAATGTACCACCAATTCAGATATTCACCAATATAAGTAGCGTTCCAGAGTACTAGTGTATGTTGAATAAGATGAACGAATGCCGCAACAATATTCTACCTCAAAACTATAACAAGTTGGATAGTTGAGTCAGATAACCAGTATTTATATTTGTCATGGTACAGTGCAGATCAGAAATAACTTATAATTTCCGAAACAACATTAAACGTAGGCCGGACTGTTGAATATGTTCAACATAATTGAATTGGAAGACACTGCTGTCTAAGACAGCAATGTCATCCAATCCAATTATGTTGAAAAAACTCAACAGAACATTTCTTACATCGTTTTTCAAAATTGTATTAACTTGTTTCTGGTTTTTTTGTTTTGGAAGCATGATAACTTATTTATGATTTGTACTGTAGACCTAACTACAGCAAACGTGAATATGCTAGGGACAATCTAAGATGTGTGGTCTTACGACCACCAGTCCACAAATCTGTAATTATATGGCGTTCAAAACTGAGTGTTCGTTTTAACCAAGTTTGACGGTGCCCGTGCAATTATGAATGTTGCTGGAATTTTAGCATAACGAAAGCCAATAATTTTAATAACTCGCTCCTTGAAATGTGTTACATTGGTAATTGCCTCTAGTAATCGCCTAATTTAGACAGAGTTGTGTTTTAGCGCCGTATCCGTTTTCCATCAGCCTACCCGTAAACATGTCACCGCGCGTCAGATTGACAAACAAAACAAAACGGATAATTAAACGTCATATCGGCCGCGAGTGCTATTGAGACAACGTAGATTATAACTACATTTATGACGTATTTTGGTTTCAAATATAGGTACCGCACATACCATTGTGTTTTCTGTACAGCTGTTGCCCATGTTCGTGACCTGATAATATGTTGACTGTCTCTAATTTCAAACGCAAGAATATTTTGATCTGGAATATTACTTTAACTCTGTCCTAATAAAGCGTTGTCCGTCATCTTTTCGCGCCAAAGTTCAGTGAGTAACGAGTATATGTGTTCTTGTGTCAATGTATGCATGTTAGGTGTACTTCTTAATCCGTAACGCTCAAGCCGACCAGATCGGCATCAGCAGTGGTCTTAGGAAATGCTCATTTGCAGACCAAGTGGAGAGTATTTTTGAAAGTTTATCACTGCAATGACTGGCTCGATAAAGGGGCTAGTCATTCTAGTGACAATCTTTTTTTAAATACTCATCTATTGGCCTTCAAATGGATATTTTCTATTGGAAAAATCTAATTTTCTTGAACAAATCTTTACGGGATTAACAGATAGGCTGAAATATTGATTGGAAATTTTCGTGAACAATTTCCTTCGTCAGCTTTTACCGAATGTGCCTCTTGGATTCCAATATGGTTGCCAACTAAATACGGTCGACGTCATAGCTCCTGTCACGTGTATTTATCGTTATGTCGTAGTAGCCAATTAGGACGTCAAACACCAGGTTACTATTTCTTCAAAATCTTTTATGTGATTGATCAAGGGAGGGCACTATAATACCCCGGTTTGAACATGGTGAAGCAGATGGGCATATGTAGTTCGGATCGACCGGTCGGATACCGGCCGTACCAGCTGAGCTGGGTATGCGCCGCCCGTCCTGGATTCGTTTCCTGAACACGCCCCTCTGGGTAAAGCCATAAGCGTATATAGGCCTATGGGAGAGATAGCGTGTCGAAAAACGACTAAGTTCGTTAAAACGCATGACGCGCATGCGCGCTCTAGGACGCTGTTTTTTATGGAGCGCGTAGTTACGACCTAGATAGGATGGCACTTTTAGTGTACCGAGATGGTACCATGTAATCCTTATTGATTGCCTGTTCTCGTTAAATCTGGCATTAATCAAGACTAGAATTCAACGAGCTTTTCAAATCTGTAAACAATTTCAAAATCGGTTAAGAAATGGCTGAGTTATCCAGGGAAAACTCTTCTTCATGATTATCTTCAAAATATTGCGGTGACGTCATAACCACGTGGACGCAAAACTTCTAGAATGTTCTAGAACGTTCGACTGCGCTATTATTAACTAACCCTGATTGGCTGTTGCTCGAACGATGATTGGATGGAGCCTGCGCCTGTGACGTCACGAGGAGTATAAAAGGAGACGGGATCCAGTGATCGAGAGCATCCTCGGCCAGGGGCATAACAGGTTGGATCTGTACCAGCTACTAACGAGCAGGACAGACAATACGCGTCTTCCTTCGCTGTGTGTCGGGGTTTTATCCCGTAGCGTGCAGTTCTCCAACCCACCACACTAAAACAATTTTGTAACTCCCCATTTACGGGAATAATTTGGAACTTCTGATAATCGTTCACGAATACTAACATCTACATTCGGAACACACATTTGCGGCCACGCCCAAAAGTGGTATTTCAATCGCCGCCGCACTAATCGTGTAGGTTCTTTCTACCTTCGACCGCAGCAAGTAAACTCTGCCCGGTGTGTCTTCAGAGCTCGCTGACGTACCCAGCACCGTGAAGCTTTGTTTTGTATCTTCGTTTGCCTCTGACAACCCCCGCTTGTGATCGGGTTGTTTACACCTTCCATCCGTGCCATCGGTGTATGGGAACTTTTTTCACCACGTAGCACTATCGTATCTTTTACTGACTTCTCGTTAGACATTCTATTAGGCCTACAGCACTGAGTGATGTACTCCCGCCATTAGTGTTCTTGCGGGAGTCTTGTTTGTGGAACACAGCTTGCGGGAACCAACCTGCGGGAACTTTCCAGCTTCCGGAGAGCGCATCATCCCCCGTCGACTACGGATTGACGTATCAATTTCAGTAACACGGTAGCCTAACTTAGGAATGACTACCAAGTATTCAAGTAACTATACTTCACAGTTTAATTATTTCTCTATATAGGTTTTGTTAATTATATTGTATCCGTAAAAATGGTCCCGATGTCTAAAAGGAACCGTAACGGTCTTAGGACCGATAGTTATAATTTCTGTCTTTGTTGATAATTATTCTCATTTTCCTCAATGTGTTGCTAACCGCACTGTAATAGGTTCGTTAACCTGTACTGATATATATATATATATATATATATATATATATATATATATATATATATATATATATATATATATATATATATATATATATATATATATATATATATATATATATATATATATATATATATATATATATATATATATATATATATATATATATATATATCTTAATCATTTGACACCGTATTGATTGTTCTGGTTAGATTATGTATATATATGGCCAGTGGCCATTCGTTCATATGCTTTGTTTATTCATAGAAAATATAGGACTGCAGTGCACGTAGGAAACACTATACAGCAACACTTTTATATGCAACACTTTCTCCCGCCACCAACAATTTTTCACTGAGGTCGCTGTCCATGCTATAACTCTGTTTAGCCCAGCATGCTACCGACTAAACCTTTTCTATTCAGCTCAATAGTATAGGTTCAAAATGATTAGAGACACTTTCTTCATTACATACTGTGTAGTATATTCTTCTCTTCCGGTAGTGTGATAATCTAGCCCTGCACTCCGGTAAGACTCATAAGTAAGATTTTGTCTCTCTTCGTGCTCCACACAGCCTTCTGGCTTCTTAATTGTTTGGATGTCCCCATCCGCACCATGGGCTGATCCGACTCTGGGAAACTGTTGGGGTTTCCGAGCGGTGATGGCCAGGGTGCGGTATCACACACATTCCCGTGTATCTTTCTATACTTAGTAGTTAGCACTTTAAGCCAATGTAGGAAAGCACTGCGAACACATGTATTAATTATTATTTCATTTACTGACAATCCTCCCGCACCGCAGTGCAAAACTGGCAACTTGTTTATAAACCTAAAAACAGGTAAAACGGTTAGTTCCATAGGACCCGGTGACGGGCGAGATACGTATTCCCACCGAATTCCGTTAAAATGTCTGGGCATGGTATTTAGATCTGCCACGCCCTTGCGGAAGGACATTTATGGTGGGTATTCGTCTCTCTTACCCCCACCATAACGATAAGAGAAATGGTCTAATAATGCTTTCGTGAAATGTAACCCATGTCTTGTAATGTTTTATGTGGTTACGGGCTGGGATGTTCGGATTCTTATCCAGTTCGGAGATCCAGCTACATAACATGTATGAGCGCTGTCTCTAGTATTGATGTCTTGGGGCATCTGCTCTCCGTGACAGCCGTGTCTAATAGCTAGGTAGATATCAGCCAGTTGTGGCCTAAAATAATTCTTGTTCTGAAAACAACTAAAAGGAATTAAGCAAAGCAGAAGGCCCGCAGAAATAAAGCGGCAACTACTAATACAGCAAACCAAGAATTACATAAGACGGTAACAAGGGAATCCATCAGGATCCCCCGTCCCGTCTTCACGTAAAACAGTACGCACCCCTATAGTCATAATCTCACTAGGTATGGTCTTTTCTTTCTAAAGCATTTTTGATTGAAATATTAGAGTAGGCCCATTTTTGCCTACTATTCTTCTCCCACTTTAAGCAGTGGCGACACCTTCCCGAGACGGAGGCCCGCACGAGGCACTTGCCTCGCAAGGATTCAGCGACGACGGTCCACGCCAGGATAATACTCCTCACCCAAAACTTGCACTAGGATTAGTGCCTGCGTGAGACACATTACTTTTCGTCTGAGATAACCTTCTTCCTTTCAGCTTAGAGGTATAATAACTTATATTAAGTTAAATAGCTATGTCTCGTGTACGGGTGCCTCCCTTGCGGGGATACCTCTGCGGACCTACGAGTTTGTGTGGTACCTCCGGGAGCCCCATGTTTAAAAGTTCATCTACCTGTCTCTATGTCTCGTATTTTCGTATGCTCTTACTGTAGTGTTATCTAGCATATGTATAATTGTTTAGGTAAACTCATTGTATAGACTTATATTTTTAGGTCACCAAATCAAATCTTGTAAGTCCATAGATCACGAAATTGCTATGGACAGGCATACTGGTGACACAAACTCGTGGGATGAGACAGTTGTGTTTGATGTTCGCGACGATGGTCACACGGCCCCACCGGAACGATTGAGTTCCACCGTCCTTAGGAGCCGGTTTTTGTTTCCCGCGGGGTAGTCTCGTACAAGGTCCGTCACCCCGAGACTGGATGCTAACCAGCGTCATCACTCGTCGTGCACTTGCGGCGCAGCGAGTCGACATACTACACTGGAACGGCCCGACACTACCCACACTACCCGGCGAGCTACACATACCAGCACCCTGCATGTTCTTCTGTTGCTTGCTAAAATGTATTTTCTTGCGACGAGTAAAACATGATTCAAAGGTTGTGCCTTTTAAGACTTATTTAGATTATTTTGACGAGCTTTCGCACATAAATGTGCTTCAGCAAATCATCACCTGATGAAGCACATTTATGTTCGAAAGCTTGTCAAATTAACTATGTTAGTCTTAATAGGTACTACCTTTGAATTCTGTTTACTGTCTATACAGACTAACACGGCTACCTTCTTTTTCTTTTTGCGACTAATCAGTCTACAGGCACGACAGAATCTTGCAGCAGCTGTTGCGAAACCTAATTATAATTAACAACGACAAATTTGTCCAATACCCGCGTCGATGACACATTTTTAATCGGATTGCTGTGAGGTCAAAAGTGTCTATATTGGAAACAATGTTGAAAGATGCTGTTGAATGTTTTTGCGTTTTGCATCCATCCGAGTTTGGGGGAAGATCGCTCCAGTAGAACCAAAGTTATTTTTGGTGTTTAACAACAACAACAACAACAACAACAACAACAACAACAACAACAACAACAACAACAACAACAACAAAACCCAACCAACCAACCAAAACCATATGCTCGCATTGACGCTTGCTTCTAGCGACAGGGATAAAAACTGAACTCTAAATCTAATAACACGAATGAATGCTAGAAAATGAAAAGTATTGTGGCTTCACTCTTCACGCAATGCGAGTTTTGAGGTCGTGTCATGTAAGTAACCCGGTATTCTATTCCTGTATGGCGAGCAACCCGGTATTATGTTGCTGTATGGGTGAGTAACCTGGTATTCTGTTCCTGTATGGTGAGTAACCTGGTATTCTGTTCCTGTCTGGTGAGTAACCTGGTATTCTGTTCATGTCTGGTGAGTAGCCTGGTATTCTGTTCCTGTCTGGTGAGTAACCTGGTATTCTGGCCATGTATGGTAAGTAACCTGATATTCTGTTCCTGTATGGTGAGTAACCTGGTATTATGTTACTGTATGGTGAGTAACCTGGTATTCTGTTGCTGTATGGTGAGTAACCTGGTATTCTGTTCATGTATGGTGAGTAACTAGGTATTCTGTTCCTGTCTGGTGAGTAACCTGGTATTCTGTTCCTGTCTGGTGAGTAACCTGGTATTCTGGCCATGTATGGGTAAGTAACCTGATATTCTGTTGCTGTATGGTGAGTAACCTGGTATTCTGTTCCTGTATAATGAGTAACCTGGTATTCTGTTCCTGTCTGGTGAGTAACCTGGTATTCTGTTCCTGTATGATGAGTAACCTGGTATTCTGTTCCTGTCTGGTGAGTAACCCGGTATTCTGTTCCTGTATGGTGAGTAACCCAGTATTCTGTTCCTGTATGGTGAGTAATCGGGTATTATGGTCCTGTATGGTGAGTAACGTCGTAATCTGGTCCTATATGGTGAGCAACCCGGTTTTCTGGTCCTGTATGGTGAGAAACCTGGTATGCGGGCCAAATATGGTGAGTAACCCGCTATTCCATTCCTGTATGGTGAGTAACCCGGTATTCTCTTCCTGTATGGTGAGTAACTAGGTATTCTGTTCCTGTATGGTGAGTAACTCGGTATTATGTTTCTGTATGGTGAGTAACTCGGTATTCTGTTCCTGTATGGTGAGTAACTCGGTATTCTGTTCCTGTATGGTGAGTAACTCGGTATTCCATTCCTGTATGGTGAATAACCCGGTATTCTGGTCCTGTATGGTGAGTAACCTGGTTATTCTGGTCCTGTATGGTGAGTAACCCGGTATTCTGCTCATGTATGGTGAGTAACTCGGTATGCTTTTCCTGTATGGTGATTAACTCGTATTCTGTTCCTGTATTGTGAGTAACTCGGTATTCCATTCCTGTATGATGAGTAACTCGATATTCCATTCCTGTATGGTGAGTAACCTGGTATTCCGGCCATGTATGGTGAGTAATCTGGTATTCTGTTCCTGTATGGTGAGTAACTTGGTATTCTGGTCCTGTATGTTGAGTATCCCGACATTCTGGTCCTGTATGGTGAGTAACCGGTATTCTATTCCTGTTTGGTGAGTAACCCGCTATTCTGTTCCTGTGTTCCTGTATGGTGATTAACCTAGTATTCCATTCATGTATAGTGAGTAACCTGGTATTCTGGTCCTGTTTGGTGAGTAACCTGGTATTCTGGTCCTGTATGGTGAGTCACCCGGTATTCTGGTCCTGTATGGTGAGTAGCCCGGTATTCTGGTCTTGTATGGTGAGTAACCTGGTATTCTGGTCCTGTATGGTGAGTAACCCGGTATTCTGGTCCTGTATGGTGAGTAGCCCGGTATTCTCGTCCTGTATGGTGAGTAGCCCGGTATTCTGGTCTTGTATGGTGAGTAACCTGGTATTCTGGTCCTGTATGGTGAGTAACCTGGTATGCTGGTCCTGTATGGTGAGTAGCCTGGTATTCTGGTCCTGTATGGTGAGTAACCTGGTATGCTGGTTTTGTATGGTGAGTAACCCGGTATTCTGGTCCTGTATGGTGAGTAGCCCGGTATTCTGGTCCTGTATGGTGAGTAGCCCGGTATTCTGGTCTTGTATGGTGAGTAACCTGGTATTCTGGTCCTGTATGGTGAGTAACCTGGTATTCTGGTCCTGTATGGTGAATAGCCCGGTATTCTGGTCCTGTATGGTGAGTAGCCCGGTATTCTGGTCTTGTATGGTGAGTAACCCCGTATTCATGTCATGTGTGCTTAGTAACTCAGTATTCTGTGTTGAATAATCCGGTATTTTGTTAAGCTTGTAGGTATCTCCATATAGTAAATTTTCTCATTGTTGAATCTTGTCTGCCCTATCATCTCCAGATGTAAACGCTAAAATATTGTTTTGATGGCAGATGTCTGTTTCGGATGTTTTTGTCTAATGCATGGTGTTATAGTGCAGTAAATCTACATTCAGATTACCCTAACCTAGAACAAATTGCAACAGAAGGTTTCTTGATTCTATGTTTCTATAAGTCCTCGGGCACAGCATATTCAAAATCCGCCCAGATCTGACCTCCGGAAAGGGAAATTAGTTTAGTTACCGGTAATTATCGCTGTCAAAATGAAGCTCAATTTCTCCTTTATTGCTGGGTTTAGACCCATATAATGTATTACCCATAGATAGGAAAACGGCACTAAAGAGGTAATATCTTATGTTTAAAACATTCTGCAACGTCGCCGTGCCAGTGTACTAGTTATCGGGACATATGATGACGTCATCGTGACGTTACTAGGGCCAAATCCGACTGGACAACCATAGTCAGATTGCAGGTTTCCGGGTTTTCTCAGACTTCAAGATACAGTTTCCAATTACATGAGCGCGTGAGAAGGACATCCGCTTCTATTTTCATATAATAGAGGGGTTTCGAACTGTCAGTCAAGTATATAATGCTATAATCAACTACGTCACTATAGCCCAGTAGCCAAATGCTGAAAAAGAGCTTGTTTTTCATTTTCGTGGTCCAAATTTCTGAACTCATCCCACGAAACTAGGCACTTTGGCACCTATAAAGTGCCTATTGCCAACTGTACCTCTGCCAAATATGTCTTACACATATCTGTTAAGAGAGACGGTGTAGCAACCGGCATGAAATATGTTAAAATGTTAAAAACAGAGATTTTCTCAAATAATTTCTAGATTTCCATTTAAAATTGGATATGATTTATACTGGTATAGACCCTTGATAAAAGCAGCACATTTAATTGAAATAAAACGTAAACTTTCGAGAAAAATCTGAATATTAGTACAAAGTAAATGCGGTTTTAGCTTTGTGACACATATCATTTCCATTTTCTAAAATCTTTTATCATTAATGCAGGATTATTATGCATCAAAACATAGGTTAATATATTCTATGATATAATAAAATAAGTTGTAAACCACTACTATCTCAAAATGTAACATAACAGGGTTTTTTGACACACACCCTCGCACCCCACCCCGCCCATCCTAGAATTTATATTGTGCTTTAGTTGATTTTATTAGCGGCGAAGCAAACATCAGATTTCCAGCATGATCTTACTTATAATGAATGAATGAATGAATGAATGAATGAATGAATGAATGAATGAATGAATGAATGAATGAATGAATGAATGAATGAATGAATGAATGAATGAATGAATGAATGAATGAAACTATGAACAAATATGCATTGGTACTTTCCAATTCATTTCTGATATGGACCTTTTTAATTCACACAAAATTCTAAATAAACACCAGAGATCAAAATGGCTGCCAAAAAAGCGGGTTTTTTCTAAGTTTCTTGAAAACACACAGGGGCAAAATTGGGATCTAGCTCTTTTCCGGGATTTCTGGTCAAAAAGGTGGATTCCGTTTAGTAAATTCTTGACAAATGTAAAATTTGTTTTCTTGCCTTGATTTAATTATATTTATCTCAAGAATATCATGTTTTAACCATAAAATAGATTATTGGTTTCAAAATAAGGAAAACGTCATTATTTTTCCATAAAATTACTATATCTTCGATATGATTATACAGCTGTATCACGACGGCAACTAATGAAGGCTGTGAAAAATAATAGAGGACAGGAATATTAAATCCGGGAAAGGATGACAGTTCGTATAGTGGTTCCATAAAAGTTTAATAATAATCCAGGCTTACGAGAGTGTATCGAGGAGCATGAAACGATCATAGATTAGACTGGTTATAGATGAGATATCATAGAAATATATGTATGCCTCCACATATTACAAACAGACAGAACAGTTTGATGCCATCAACATTGTGACAGAATAATTCCTCCAACCACCATCTAGCAAACAGATTACCATTTGATTATTTGAGTGAGATATTGGCCCACAAATGCCAAAACAGCGGAGTATCATAACATCGATTGATGCCAACTCCCATGGTCATGCCCATAGTTATGTGCAAGCGTGCATGCGTGCGTGCGTGCGAGTGTGCGCGCGAACATGCATGGGTGCGAGCGAGCGAGCGAGAGTGCGTGCGTGCGTGCGTGCGTGCGTGCGTGCGTGCGTGCGTGCGTGCGTGCGTGCGTGCGTGCGTGCGTGCGTGCGTGCGTGCGTGCGTGCGTGGGTGCGTGGGTGCGTGGGTGCGTGGGTGGGTGGGTGGGTGGGTGGGTGGGTGGGTGGGTGAGTGAGTGAGTGGGTGGGTGGGTGGGTGGGTGGGTGGGTGGGTGGGTGGGTGGGTGGGTGAGTGAGTGAGTGAGTGAGTGAGTGAGTGAGTGAGTGAGTGAGTGAGTGAGTGAGTGAGTGCGTATGTAACTGCATAAGTGCGTAAATGCGTAAATGCGTGTGAGCATGTACATGTGCAATTGTATTGTGTGAGTCCGTGCTTGCGTGCATGTGTGCGTGCATGCGTGTGTGCGTGCTTGCGACGTGTATACCGGCATGTGTGCGTGTCCACGTGTGTGCGTGCGCGCGTGCGTGCGTACGTGCATGTGTGTTTGCATGCGTGCGTGAGTGCGTGCACGTGCGATCGTGCGAGTGTTTGTACCTGACATGGTCTGATAGAATGTGCCAGAAAATACAGAAAGCATGTGTGTCATTTGGTGGAGAGTTGCAGTGCCTGTGACAAGAAGTGACATTACCGTAAACGTTTAATAAATTTGTACTTTTAGTCATGACAGAACGTCATAGCCTGACAACTCTGACCATAGTGTTTTGTATTGTGCTGTCCGGTCAGACTGGTGCTCAGGTACTGATGTCAGGGCCGTGCCACACATTTCCAGATTTGATGCCTTCTTTTGAAATAGAAAAGGTAAGGAAGAATACTTATCGTGTTGTTGTTGTTGTTGTTGTTGTTGTTGTTGTGTTGTTGTTGTTGTTGTTAACATTGCTGTCGTTGGTGTTGTTTAGCTGATAGTAGTAGTAGTAGTAGTAGTAGTAGTAGTAGTAGTAGTAGTAGTAGTAGTAGTAGTAGTAGTAGTAGTAGTAGTAGTAGTAGTAGTAGTAGTAGGGGCAGATTTGCTATTAACCGTATACCAATCAGTACATTACGCATAACCTTTTTGTGCCTTAATAAACACGCACGCACGCACGCACGCACGCACGCACGCACGCACGCACGCACGCACGCACGCACGCACGCACTCATGAAAACACGCACATGCACGATATATCTGCACAAGACTAGATAATGGTATACAGCCCTATACTGGATAGTGGTATACAACCCCAAATCAGGACCACCTGAATATTTTGACCCATTAATACAATTACCAACAGACAGACGTATGTTATCAGCATTCAGCGTAGGTACAAGAACTCGTTCTTCTTTATACAATTCTGATAGGGTGCAGCCGTATATGAGTACGACATGTGAATCTTATTGCTTGTGTTATAATATTACATAATAAGATATAAATAATATTACATAATATTATATGATATTTATGTAAATAATATTTATAATATTAATATTACAAAATATCTATAATAATTATATAAATAATAAGTATTAATATAATAGTATAATATTAATATAAATAATATTAATAATAATAATACATAACAAGTATAGTATTTATATATATGTAATACATGATGACTATACAGGTAACCAGTTGCATATTTTAAAACCTATGGCAGCAACAGCGCCCAGTCAAAATTGTTTCAAAATATTCAACAGCATGTTTCTTAAATAGCAAAAAACATACAATTCGTACAACATGTCAGACTATTAAGCGATTAAGACGGGATTAATCGAATCATTCATGATGTCATGATTATGACGCCATTATACGCGTCGCGTAGTTGATTATGACGTGATATCATTGAGTGAAGAAATGGATTCATGAATTCTTCAGACCTAGATCATAGAATATCCATCAACATAATATGTGTCAAGTATCTTCTCTTAGGTACCATTCAACGCATGTGCCATGTCGACATTTTTACATATCCGTAAACCCGTCCAAACCCTGAGTCAACTTAGGCTGGAATTTCCCCCCAATATTGCATGGCCGTTTGAGGCACGTTAAAAATGTAATCGGCAGTTATTAATCTAACTCGATTGAAAATTGATTCGCTGAACTTTGTACGACTCTGATGAGCATTATACACGGTCAGAGTTGTTTTGAAGCTCAACTAGTTAATTTTAATCGGTGGAGTAATAACTAACCGATTGGCCTTATGCGATACATTAACCCTTGTACATTGTCACGGCTAAAAAGATCTGAGGTTCAGAAGTTTAATGATCAACCCATTAGACTAACCTGGTCGTCTTCCACAATCGCTTGACAATTGTCCTTATGCGAAAGATTGACAATTTAGAATTAATCTCCCACGATTGAATGAGTTCCCAGAGCCCGGAAAAAAGATGAATCCAGACGTGCAACCGGTCAATAATCATTATGCAATACATTAACCCTTGAGCATTTGTCCTGACTCGAAGAGATCGGCGCATAGTTACCCTCATTAACCCTTGTCAAGCGTCATTACGCTAATTACCCTTAAGCTCACCTGATTGGATGCCAGGAGGCTCGTGATTTAAAGAGGCGGCGGGGCTTCGTGATTGAATGAGTTCCAGAGTCAGGAAAAGAGAGTCCAGACGTGTACCCTGTCAATCATCATTACGCTATGCATTAACCCTTGTCAATCATTACGCTAATTACCCTTAAGCGTGCCTAATTGGATGTCAGGAGGCATGTGATTTAAAAGTGATTAATGTATAGGTTCGACATTTGATTAACACTACACTGTACATCTATAGAAGTTCACCAATGGATCTTTACAGTTTTAGCTATTCCCCGCCCATCTCTAGCTAAGCTCCACCCACACCTCGCCAGTGCTGGGACCGATCGATATCTGAACTCCCAGAAAACTTTACAGGTAAGCTATTGAACATTTTGGAACTAATTTGACTGGGCGCTGTCGCTGCCAGTCAAATTAGTTTCAAAATATTCAACAGCATGTTTATTAAGTAGTAGAGAGATACAATTCGTACACGTGTCGGACTATTAAGAGTTAAATACGGGCCAAATAGAATCATTTATGACGTAATGATTATGACGTCATCCTACACACCGCTAAGTTGATTATGACGTCATATGATGTCAGGTGATAGATGATACTCTGGAAAGGTGAATTGTTATTAATGTCACCGAATCGTATACTAGATGTGTGATTGTACTAGACATACTGTGCCTGTTAAATACAGAGCGAACAGGTAAGCATATATTTCTTAATTATCTAATTAGTACTTACTTTTATGGGACGTTTTCTCTCTGTTCCAAATGGTAGTCTTTTTAAGAAACGTGTCTTATATCGTTCATAAAATCAAAGCGATAAAAGTTAATCGTATTGATGCGCAGAAATTGTCATGCATATGAGGCATGATTATCTAGTATCCTTTATCGTGAGTGACATCGCTACTCTGCTTAGTCATAAATTGTCATCTGTTTTAAATATATTTTGGTAATAGTATTGCATTTCAGAGCCCATATCTATATGCGCCCCGTAACTGTTAGCAAAAACTAACTATTGTATATAACGTTAAAGAAACCTTGCGAGCTGAAAGAATTGTATGTTTCTTAAGAAAAAGCACCTACGTCCTGTTGTTGGCATCGTCCCTGTCACCGACTCCTCGCTCTTACGTATCTTTGTAGCACGTGTCAACGAAAATGCGTACTGGCCTCCTCACGTGCAAACCAAAGATTAACCATTCCTTCTTCATTCGGGGAGTAGGAGAAGCCTATTTTCGAAAATTTATCGCTAGCATGACTGCCACGATAAACGAACCTGTCATTCCAGCGCTAAATTTACAAAAATTAATTAATTATTTTTTACTTTATACAATATCCTCCACTACCTACCATACCCTGATTAAAATGTGTAACCTTTAAGTTTGAAATATTAATTTCAAACCTACTACGCACGTAATAAGCCACGCCCCTCCCCACCCACGGCTTCAAAGAGGGGTTGGGGGCCAAGTCGAGGGGGGGGGCGGCCGAGGCGGGGAGTGAGAAAAAACAAAAGACGAAGGACAAAAAGAGAGAAAGGGAGAGAAACGAGTGAAAAAATAAGGTGATGAGAACAGAGGGAGAGGCAGGTGACTATTACTCTTAAAGTAGTTAACGGTCGGCTAGAGGGCGCGAATTTACCACTGGAATTACCGAGCCAGCCATTTCAGTTGTAAAATTTAAAAAATACTCTCCTCTTGGCCTGCAAATGGACATTCCTCAGGTTCACTGCAGATTACGCTTTTAGCCGGCTTCGTCATGAAAGGATTAAAATGGATATGGAACATCAACACCCCACCAAAGACAAGAGGTGGATACCGGTGAAAATTACTCTATAATTAAGAAATACTCATCTTACGAGGCAGCAGCAGCAGCAGCAGCAGCAGCAGCAGCAGCAGCAGCAGCAGAAGAAGCAGCAGCAGAGGCAGCAGCAGCAGCAACAGCAACAACATAAGTTGCAGGCAGCAGCAGCAGAGGCAGCAGCAGCAGCAACAGCAACAACAGCAGCTGCAGGCAGCAGCAGCAGCAACAACAACAGCAACAACAGCTGCAGGCAGCAGCAGCAACAGCAGCAGCAACAGCAGCAGCAGCAACAGCTGCAGGCAGCAACAACAGCTGCAGGCATCAGCAGCAACAGCAGCAGCAGCAGCAGTATAGGAAGCAACAGCCATACAGACCATAAGTTTATCCAGACATGTTTCATGGTGTGTGAATAATTCATTATTCAACAAATTCCACAACATTACCTATAACATTGCTATTGATTAGGACGACGAGACGAGTAGGAGGAGGAGGAGGAGGAGGAGGAGGAGGACGACGACAACGACTACCATGACGACGACGACGACGACGACGACGACGACGGTTATAAATGATAAATGATGCTGTCTTAATTTCAGTTTATGGGTATCTGGTACATGGCGGAAAGGTTCCATCATAGTGGTATGGACGAGTTAATGTGCATAGAGTTTCTGTTTGAGTATGATGGTGGAACTCTAACTGAACGTAACCTTGCTATCAACAGCACGTAAGCCTCTTGCCAAGAGTAACAAACCATGCTTAACCCATCTTATGTCAACTTAAACATTTGATGGTGAAACAGACCACACCATCCTCTTCAGTCAGTAATATCCAGGTGCAGGCCAAAAGAAGACTATTTTTGAAAATGTACCACTGGAATGACTGGCTCTGTTACCGATTTTCAGAAAAGGTGTTTTCTTGGCCTGCAAATGGATACTAATTAAGCACAAAATTTTCTTTACCTTTCAATGGTAAAACTGTCCAAATCAATCTCCATTTGCATGAAAACAGAAAGATTTTTTCAGTAGATTCCATTGGTCAATTCTCGTCGCCTGCAAATGGATTGTATTCATTGAGCAACAATTTCATTTCTTTGCAAATCTTGGCAATTAAATGGTTAATTAATATAATATAAGTAGCATTTTGAGCGTTTTGGTGCGCGGCGGACGCCAGACGGGTTAATAGTACTATTATCACACACACACGCACGCACGCACGCACGCACGCACGCACGCACGCACGCACGCACGCACGCACGCACGCACGCACGCACGCACGCACGCACGCATGCACGGACACACAGGAGAACATGCACGCACACTGACCTACATGGGCGCACATGTGCACCCACACAATACAAACATATAATTTTTGGATACATTTTTTTGCAGGCGTGTGTACGCCTGCATGTGAGCACACGCGCACACAAATACCCACACACGCGCGCACTGATGCACGCGCACAAATGCCTACAGAAAATTGTATCAATGGACACTGAGATTACAGAATATGTCTATGATGAGTTCCGAGCGTTTGTGATTCACTCTGTTATAGATCAGGAGAATTATTCCGTGCAAAGATCGGTCTCACAATTCCTGACCCAGATGTTCCAAGTCGATGGTCAGGTCCAGATCCAGCTTGTATTAGTAAGTCGAGTACTAGTAACCTACAGCCAAACCTATTTGTAAAGGACAACTATCTTTTAGTGTTAAAATGGTGGCGATAGGTGGTCAGGTGACCAGGCATCTGAAGGAGTCATTATTCATCTCGCATCCCTTAACTGTCGTTTTAACCCTAAGTAGTCATGGGGCTCGCTGTAAACTATTATTATGCAAATGAGCTCTTGACCTATGTAAATACGGCATTCTGATTGGTTGTTCTAAATGAGTGTATAGTCACTATTGTTCTAAATGAGCGGGTAGACGCTATTGTTAAAAAATGTAGGGTACATGCTAGTGTTCTAAATGTGCGTCTGCACGGTTTTATTTTTAAATGTTCGTCTGTATGCTAGTGTTCTAAATGGTTGTCTGTACGCTATTGTTCTAAATGTCTGTGCGCATTCTAAATGTCTGTTTGCTATTTAAATGATACATGCGTGTTAATGCATAATTAGATTAATGTGTTTTTAAAAAATAGGTTTTGACATGTGTAACTCACGGATGAGCGTGTGCTGGCTGAATGATGAACGCATAGCTTAATGTATTAATTAGTTTGGCGATGCCCCCCCCCCCTCCCCTTCGTGGCTAAAAAATAGAATATTCTGTGAATTGTAGCTTCCTATGTCATTGAACAGCTTTTTTTTTAAGACCAGCACGCATAAACGCCTGCATGAATAATAGTGCGGGCACTCATGAATTGTTCATGCAGGTGGTCACTGGTATATGGTGAATATTTTGAAACTAGCGCAAATTGTAGCTTCCTATGTCAAATTAGTATTTTAAAATATTCGCTTAAACTACCATTGCGCCACGATTTACGTTTAAAAATAATCATAAAAATGTTAAAATATAGTTCATTCCTTAGTTGTATATCTTATGAACATTTTAAACTAACGCAAATTGTAACTTCCTATGTCAAATTAGTATTAAAATATATTCGCTTTAACTACCATTGCGCCACGATTTAGGTTTGAAAAATATCATAAAAATGTTAAAACATAGTTCATTCCTTAGTTGTATATCTATTGAAATTTGACATATATCTGATGAACAGTTTGAAACTAACGCGAATTGTAACTTCCTATGTCAAATTAGTATTGAAAAATATCCACTTAAATTACAATTGCACCATGATTTAGGTTTGAAAAAATCGTAAAAATGTTAAAATATGATTCATTCCTTAGTTTAATATCTGATTAATATTTTGAAACTCGCACAAATTGTAGCTTCCTATGTCAAATTAGTATCAACTACCATTGCACCACGATTTAGGTGTGGAAAAATTAAAAAAAGTTAAAATATAGTTAATGTGTAATTTTTCCTTCAGGTGTGATACGAGTGTTAATGAATTCGTCAATAGCATTCATCACACGCTATTGAATGTTTTATCCTGCACTTTTTTTAAGAATAGCGTTTATCTGCATGAACGACGACACATGGATGGACAATAGCACACAGCCACCACTTATAAAGAATAGCGCACAGCGCCCACTTAGAACAATAGCGCACTAGTTCTGATTTGTGCCGGTTGTGATGAACAATAGCGGTCACCTACATGAACAATAGCATCCATCATCCGCCTGCCTGAACAAAATTGTCGCGTTCTATAATTATATTAATTTTATTTAATATAATTTAATTTATAAGACAACAACAACTTCCAGCCAACTAGTTTCAAAACATTCAATAACTTAAATGAATATGTTTATATTTATTTATTTTAATTTATATGGCATCAACATCTTTCAGTCAAATTAGTTTCATCAACTTATATGAATATATTTAATTTATATTTATTAATTTATATTTATTAATTTATATTTAACTAAATTAAATTTATAAGGCATCATCAACTTCCAGACAAATTAGTTTCAATAACTATTTTACTTAATAATAAAATAATATATTATTTAAAAGCAAATAAAAATGATAAAAATGTGTATCAGTTGTTCCAGGTGTAATTTTCAAATATTCCTCCATGACATTTTATGACTTTTGAAAGTTATATGGTATAAAATTCAAATAGCGAAACTCAGCTAAACACAGTGAAATACGGGTTAAATAATAGAAAACTCTATAGCAATATATATCAATCAGTACATAAATAATATATGCACAGGACGTATATTTAAGGAAATATAGGTTTTTAAAGGTAAAGGCTATACATTCAGCGTAACTCGGTTAAACTTAGGCGCTACTATAATGAATGAATCTTAATTAAAGTAGGACTGTTAAAGTTTCGTGACAAAGTAATTTATTCACCTCTCTATTTAAGTGGAGCATTATCATTTCAAATACATGCCGTAATACTTCATATTTATTGAAGTGCCTTTTTTTAATTGTCTCTTAAATGAGTTAGCATTCAGATTGTCAGATGTAACAAATCTGTCCCGGAATGTAATTGATTAAATGCGCGTGCTCACTCTACAGTGGTGTTTTATTGCCACACGCACATTACACGCACAATTATTTATTCATTCACAGTCAATTCGCCAACATTGACTTCGCCTGATTAAGCATCAGTTGCAAAGAATGTACTTTTGTTTATGCATGTCATTTATGTCAACGAGTTACTATTCATTACGCAGATGTGAAAAACACAAGGCGTGGTGCAAATTACTGTTCACTCTTTCTAAGTTGATTAATATATCAGATGCATTTTCTTCAATATTTGTTTATCATGTACCAGATGAAAGTTTGCATAATTCTGAATGAATAAATTAGCTAACGATTTTGCTATAAATACTAGGAAATTGTCATTCTTGATCGTACATGCTTGCATTCACCATGACTAGCAACACTACAATTGGATCAGCCTCGTGGTAGGTTGATAATGCATGCGAATTTGCACATATAATTCGTACTCCTATATGCACTCCATGCTCGTACATACGCAGTATAATGCGTGTGTGTATGTCCCTGTATACGCCCCTGTACATACATACATACGTGGTGTGTGCCAGGGTGTGTGTGTGGCCGGTATGCATGCCATGCAAGCCACGTGATTTTCAAATCGTCGTCCAAATCAAAGTACAGTGTTACATGGGCAATATATAGGTAATCTTAGTGATGTTGTATGTATAATACTATATAGATAATAATCATGTAGCTAGCGTATTTAAGGAGATATATGTCTTTAAAGATAGGTGGTATCAGCCATTTAATGTTTTTCAAAAATGTTTACAGGAATTATGGTGTTAATCTGTGTACAGATATATTGTAGCTCCAGTCAAAATGAATGAATGATGTTTAATAACAATAGCACCCATACACGTACGTGGTGATGGAATAGTGACGTGTACGGACATGTTGTAGCTCTGTGTATGTCCTTTCATGAGTGTATTACATGTGTATGTCTGTTCATATGAGTGCGCTTACATGTACGTGTGTGCATATGTTTTTATATGTATGTGAGCGCCTACAGGTATATGCTATGATGATGTATAAAACAAAGTTGTGCGTGTGCGTGTGTGCACCTGTATGCATGCCCTGTGCATGCATACGCAGTATGCATGAACACGCATATTGAAAAGGGGAAAAAAGGATATGGCCATCATAGTTTTATTCATCGGCCCAGCGTTGGTCCAACGTAGGCAATACGTTATTGGGGTGACGTTGAGCCAACGGACATAAATCTATGAAGATATTTAAAATATCACCGCAGAGATCATAATTTATCAATTTAAAAATTTAAAAGTGAATATTATGTCGATTTTGTTTGATTTTTCTGTGAAATTTCCAATGCTGGCCCAACATTGGCCCAACGTTGGCTCTACGTTGGCAAACAAATGATGCATCCAATGCAGGTCCAAAGTTGGGGTGACATTGTAATGACAAATGCGATTTGCCAACCTGTTGCCAATGTTAGCACTGCGTCTACATGTTACCTGGTTAGTTTCAAAATATTCAATAGAATCTTTATTAAATAGTAAATACATACAATTCGTACATCAATGCATAGTCCATCTTCAATTATGCATTCGTGACATACTTATTTACGTCATTCATTCTACACTTCAGGTAGTTAATTATGACGTCATATGATGGAAGTATAGGTTCATTTGTGACCATAGTCAGGTTATGAAAAGGAAGTTAAGATGAATATTAATGATACCCATTGTATGTTTAAAGCTAAATTGACGATGACATGTTGGTAACTACACAGTTAGTCAGTTGAATATTGTGTAACTAATTTGACTGGGTGGAGCAACAGCTCTCAGACAAATTATTTTCATTTTAAAATATAAATTCATCAAAGACATACAATTCATGCAGTTCATTTACTAGTGTCATGGTGGAGTTATACCTCATACTGATTGTAACGTCACCTCACTTTTGAGGTAATTGGTTATGACGTCAGATACTTGAGTGACAGATATTTTTCTTAAGACATACAAGCTCATTAATCAGTTAACTGATTTCCAAATAAATGACCATAGTCAGGTTATGAAAAGGAATTAAAGATGAACATTAATGATACCTAATGTATGTGTAAATTGTCGATGACGTGTTGGTAACTATGCAGCTGGCCAGTTGAATATTTTGAAACTAATTTGACTGGGTGGATTAACGGCTCTCAAACAAATTATTTTCATTTAAAAATATAAATTCATCAAAGACAATTCATGCAGTTCATTTACTGTCGTCATGATGGAGTTATACCTCATACTGATTGTGACGGCACTTCACTAGTGAGGTAATTGGTTATTACGTCAGATACTTGAGTGACAGATCAGTTTCCTCCATACAAGTCACTCACCATAGAATAAAAGATGGCATTTTTCTTAAGACATACAAGCTCATTAATCAGTTAACTGATTTCCAAAATACAAAATTATACATGCCTCTGCTACACACTTAACAATAGCGAATAACAATCCATAGATCGAACAAATGTAATGACACATTGATATATGCGAGTATGCACTTGTAATAAACGTGATTTCGTATGTATGTGTATGTAGGTGTATGTGCTTTTGATGAGTGCGTATTAAAAAAAAAGTGAATTCATATGTATGCGTATGCGCAAATGTATGTGTACGTACGCGCATACATATGCACAGTTCTTTCATGAGTGTATTACACGAGTGCATGCAGGTGTATATACGTTTCATAAGTGTATTACGTGCTTTTTTCGTATGTATGCGAGCATGCGCATAATAAATGTTATTGTTTGTATAAAGAAGAATTTAAAGATTTGATGGTCATTAAAAAAGGACCTGATGATATTGGTTTTAGTGCATTTGTGGATCTCAACTGTATTTTTGGTTCTCGACGCACCAAATACGTATGCAACATTCGTTTTTCAGTTGGTATTGCGTATGCACCAATTTGTTATAACTCCTTAGATCCGAGAGCTATTCTGCCTCACAGTACCTAATCTCAAGCATTACAACACGTGTAGGCGGCCGTATTGCTACAGCATGATAACGGTTCCATTCAATACACCTGCAATGTATCAGAGTGTAAGAATGTAAGAAAGCAGGCCTCGGTACACGCAAGTCAAGAATGGACCTGAGGAAGCTAAGGATTTCGGGTGAGAACAAGACACAGTGGGCAAAAGCGAAGAAGGACTGAGTGCAGCTGTTCTACTACTACAGCCGCAGAATACAGTAATCATACATATATACATCAGTGACGCACCTAAACCATGATGTTATATACAACCGGCACAAATCAGTACTTTACTCTTTAGTGGCTAAATTTGTTCCTGAAAATTTATATATCGGGTTTAACCCTTTAATGGCGAAAACGTACATAGCCATCCTCCTTAGAGGGCTAGAGGAAGACACACTTGTGCTCCGTGAGAAGACTAATTTTGAAAATTTACCACTAGAATGACTGCCACAGGTATCTAAATCATGGCGCAGTGGTTATTTAAGTCCGATGAATATTTTGAAACTAATTTGACTGGGCGTTGACATAGGAAGCTACAAACTCGCATTCATGTTAGTTACGTAATATTCAACAGCATAGATATATAGTTGATAGACCGCTAAGGAGGGCGGCTATGGCCAGTTTCGCTATTAAACGGTTAAGCAGGGATGCAGGAATGATAAACATCAACATATCTGGCAGAGACCAACACAGCATCAAATCATCAATGCTGGATGCAATATCTAGCTGGTTGGAGGTAACGAAATGCCCCTAATGGAGGTCCAGGCTAAGGAGTGGTCAACCATAAAGTACACTGCTACTTTATCAGGAAAACAGCTCTATGTGACAAGATATGAAAGGGGTTATAAGATGGATTGCAACACTGGAAATATACAATTGTGCGAAGATCTTGTGTGCTTTGAGGAGGAGGCAGATGCCAGAATGATCTTACAGCATACACGTAATCAGGGACACAAGAGCATACAGTTAACTGCATGTCTATAGACTAACAATTTGTGTTTCTTATATGTGATCAATAACAAGGCAGAATGACGTATGGTTTTACGGTTGCTCAATTAGCATAGTTATAGTTAAAGAATCACATTCATAAAAAGAGAGAGAGTTACGGCAAATTTTCTATCACGCACATCTGTTTTTCGGAGATACCAGATGATGGTACTTTTAAGATGGTCATACGTCTAGCTCTCTTAGATAACACCACCTTGTGCTCCAAAAATGCTATTCACTATGGTAAATTGCTTTTGTTAAATAACCATGTGTCTTTAGTGACCACTCTTTGACTGCCCAGAAAGTGTCCCTTATAGACAAGTTTTACTGTACAGTTAAAAGTTATTTATAGTAATAGCCATACATTGGTACTTTGTAATAACGATAATTATACTACACTACATACAAATATCATCGATCTATGACTCCTTTTGTCCCTAGTATAAATCATTTGATTGGTTGATTCATTGAAGTAAATGCGTGATATAAATGTCGTCATTTAGATGCATATTGCCAGTAATTGATGTGATTGATATCACAATGGCGACCATTCTGGCTTCAAAAAGAGGCTATACATAGATATTTAATGTTGATATGAATGATGAAAGAAACTGGAATATGTTTAAAACCAGGTTAACAACATGTTTAGATTATTATTCATTATTTTAAGATGGTATTTCTGTTGATTATATACAAAAACTGAATGAAGTGGAGGATTTCTGCCATGACCAATGCTGGAATTCTGAGTGGTAACATAAGACACATGCAGTCATGCAACAAATCCATTTTTCTATACTACAAATAATAATATCATAAGTGTTTTACATATTTTGTTGCGTGTCCATCTGTTTGCCACTCCGACTTTGTGGTTGGTCTGTGAGCATAAGTGGCAGCTGATTTTTACCCGATTGAACAAAATTAACTTCGACACAAGTGCTGAAGCAAACATAGCTATAACCTGGGCGTGCATATGCTGCATAATAATCCCATTAGTGACTTCAATACTTCAATCATTCACATTGCACATGCTGATTTTGAACATTTGCTTTCAGAAAACATTTATTGACATGTACTGTTATGAGCGCGAAGAAAGTTTATAGATAGCCGAAGATTGTAATAACTGGGCATTCATTCTTTGACTTTAAAAATGGCTAAATTTCAATGTGACCATTGGCATATGATGAATTCAACTCCGATACTTTGTGAGTGTATCGAGTGGAATAGATATAATGATGTAGCGGTACGACAGCTGGTAAATATTATTATTACCGAAATTCTGAACTGAAGGGTCGAATACCTAAGGAACCGAATAAATGTAATCTTAATAAATTAATTCATATGCAATACCAGTTGAGAGATGAGTGTTGCGAATGCAAATGGTCTCGTGAAGCTAAAGAGTTATATCAACACACACAGAACGAGTAAACATCACAAAACAACATCAGGCCCTTTTTAAAGGGCCACCAAATCTTAAAGTTATGTCTTTCTACACACTGGTCATCGTTTTACTGTAGCATGGCTAGCTATCCTCACAGCACACATGCACGCATTAACACACACGTGCATATGGCACCAACGCCATGACAAATTACTTACAAAATATTAAACGGTATGATTATTAAATAGTAAAAGATGTCTGACTACCTATCCTTACATCACACACACACACGCACACACACGCACACACACGCACACACACGCACACACACGCACACACACGCACACACACACACACACACACACACACACACACACACATATGGCAACAACAGCGCCATGACAAATTAGTTTCAAATATTCAACGGTATGATTATTAAATAGTAAAAGACATGACTGCCTAGCTATCCTTACATCACACACACATGCACGCACGCACGCACTCACGCGCACGCACACGCACGCACGCACGCACGCACGCACGCACGCACACACACACACACACACACGCGCACACACACACACACAACACACACACACACACACACACACACACACACACACACACACACACACACACACACACGTGCATATGGCAACAGCAGGCACTGAAAAATTAGTTTCAAAATATTCTTCAACATAGTTATTAAATAGTAAAGGACATGTATGGCTATCCTCACAGTGTGCACGTGGGATAGCTCATGAATGAACTCTGTTCCACCCGCTCTGTAAAATGCTTCAGCGATTTTTAAAAAATGCCTGCAGCACTTCACTCGCATTAATCTTTTATTAACCTCGATACCCACCAGTCATTCCAGTGCTAATGTTTAAAAATAGGACTAGAGAATGATAAAACATGTATCACATAACTAATATTTCAAAGAGGTATTGGCTATGCTAACTGGCTTGCATCATACCAGACGAGAGGTTTACCAGATGAGTAAACTAAATTATGGGTATATATTTTAAAATAGAAACCTGTAAAATACTGATCACCCATTTTAGGCTAAATATTTGCTACCTCTATCTTTTAAAATACATGAGATAAATGCTAGATATACGAATAATGATATTCGTCGGATATAATATAGTTTGTATAGATATTGCCCATGAATCTCTCAATATATCTGCGTTAGTGCACCTATTAGACCTACCATCCATTTTATGCACACAAAAAAATGTGGTACCACTATCTTTTAAAATGCTATATCTCCTTAAATACACGAGATATATGCTAAATATATGTATAATTATATTCATCAGATATAATAAAGTTCGTATAGATATTGCCCGTGTATCTCTGAGTATCTCTGCATTAACACACCTATTAGACCCTACCAACCATTTTATGCAAAAAAAATATTTGGAACCACTATCTTTTTAATACTCTAGATCTAAATACATGACATAAATGTAGGAATTACAAAAAGGAATAATTCACACCATCAAGTGGTCCACGCGTGCCATTAATCAGGAACACTCGAGACAAACCGTTTGAACATTTTAGCGCGTGTTGCCATAATTGTGGTGAGGTATTAAAGCAGATGCTAAATTTTATCACTAATTCATTCTATGACTTTACTAGAATGTGCAATTACTTGTAGAATTTATAGCGTTGACCTTTAAAAGCCTATATCTCCTTAAATATATGACTTATGCATATATTATTTATATACTGATATATATTGAATGTTATAGAGTTTTCTATTATTTAGCACGTATTTCACCCTGTTTAGCTGAGTTTCGCTATTTGAATGTTGTACCATATAAGTTTCAAAAGTCATAAAATGTCATGGAGGAATATTTGAAAATTACACCTGGAACAACTGATATGCATTTTTATCATTTTTATTTGGTTTTCAATAATATATTATTTTATTATTAAATAAAATATTTATTGAAACTAATTTGACTGGAAGTTGGTGATGCCTTATAAATTTAATTAAATTAAATATAAATTAATAAATATAAATTAATAAATATAAATTAAATATATTCATATAAGTTGATGAAACCAATTTGACTGAAAGATGTTGATGCCTTATAAATTAAAATAAATTAATAAATAAATATAAATATATTCATATAAGTTATTGAATATTTTAAAACTAGTTGGCTGGAAGCTGATGATGCCTTATAAATAAAATTGTATTAACTAAAAATTAATATAATTATAGAACGCGACAATTTTGTTCAGGCAGGTTGACGATTCATCACAACCGGTGCAAATCAGAACTAGTACCAGCTGTGCGCTATTGTTCATAAGTGGGCGCTGCACGCCATTGTTCATAAGTGACTGCTGCACCCACCTAATTAATACGTTAAACTGTTGGTACAGCTGGTCACTTGCAATTCATGTGACTGCTATCGTTCGTGCAGTATGCCATTATTCAAAAGTCATGTTCAATGCGACAATTTGACATAGGAAGCCACTTAGTTTCAAAATATCTTTTGTTGGCACGCATTCATCGTTCAGCTAGCACACACTCGCCATTACGCAGAGTTACACATGTCAAAACCTATTAAAAACACATTAATATAATTATGCATTAACACGCATGTGTCATTTAAATAGCGAACAGATATTTAGAACAATAGCGTGTAGCTGGACATTTAGAACAATAGCGTACAGATGCTCATTTAGAACAATAGCGTACAGAGATACATTTAGAACAATAGCATGCAGACGCACATTTAGAACAATAGCGTGTACCCTACACTTTTGAACAATAGTGTCTACCCGCTCATTTAGAACAATAGCATCTACCCGCTCATTTAGAACAATAGCGTCTACACGCTTATTTAGAGTAACCAATCAGAACACAGTATTTAAATAGGCCAGTGAGCCCCTTGACTACTACTCTATAGCCCTTGAATTTGTTCAAGAAAATTTTCAAAAATAGTCTTCACTGCAAATGGGAATTTCTTAAGGCCACTGCCGAAGCCGTTTTTAGCTGATATGAGTGTTAAAGGGTTACACACGTGGTGCTCTCTATTGACTTTGTGCCATTGATTACTGACTACAGTAAAATAAATTGATCGGCACAACCGACATCTAAGATCAGAGTTAATTGCACGGTATTTAGAGCTTAGATGCCCAGAATGGTTGCATCTGCAGATCAGGCCGAGCTCCAGTCCATTCTAAAGACACCGACCATTCTTTTATAGACTTGTTTGGTTGCATGGTGTGCTTTATACCCGAGTTACACAGTCAGATAGATTGTACGATTTGTTGTACGACGTGTACTAATGCCTATGTTTCGCACAACAAATCGTGCAATCTATTGATCGTGTAACTCGGACATAAGCTGTATTACTACGATTAAAAAGTGTGATTACACCCTGAGTAGATAACACCTAATGTACCTTTCCAGGTTTAGCTATGCCCCGCCCATCTCTATCTAAGCTCCACCCACACCTAGCTCGGGTTAGGATAGATCGATCTTTGAACACCCTATCAATTTCCAGAAAACTATGCAGATAAGATGATAAATATTTTGAAACTAATTTGATTGGGGCTGGGGGGGGGCGTCTGTTGCTGTTTATTAAATAGTAAAGACATACAATTCGTACAACACATAGTCCGTCATCAAATATGCGTTCGTGACGTACTTATCTACGTCATTCATGACGTCATTGATTATGATGTCATTCTTCACGTCGCGTAGTTAATTATGACGTCATATAATGGATGGATAAAGTGAAAAGGTCTATTGTATACAAATCATTCGAATTGACATCGCAATTATTTACACCTTTGATAATGGATCTAACGAGACAGTGTTTTTGGTAGTTTGGTATATTTTCTTATCGTGAGAGTGCATTGCCTGTGAGAACAAAAGTTACCATTACATATGTATAATCTTTCCATAGTTTTTTATTTGAAAAAGGTTTGAAGCACGCTTCTATGGTTTGAGACCACGGCACAAAAATAAAATACTGCTAAGCCTCAGATAAGTCTATAAACAAGCAATCCTAAATGAATGCATGATTAAAACCGAATGGAGGAATCCAGTTTATCCGACAATCATATGACGTCATAATCAACTACGTCATGAATGGCGTAACTAAGTTCGTCACGAACGCTTAATTGATGACGGGCTAAGCGTTGTTGTACTAATGTTGTTTTTACTCTTTAATAAACATTCTTTGGAATATTTTAAAACTAATTTGACTATAGGCAGCAACAGCACCCAGTCAAAAGTAGTTTCAAAATAGTCAACAGATTACCTGTAGTGTATCTGGAAATTGACATTCAGAGAGTGCGTGGATGGATTGGTTCCAACACGGGCGATGCGTCGGTGGATCGTAGCGAGAGATGGGCAGGGCATAGCTAAAACTGGATTCAGCCATTCTACCATAAATATAATCAAATTCTTAGTGTCAAATTCGTATTCAGGATGTGTGAGCTCCTACGTCTAATAATTTTACAGTCGATGTAAATAGATTATACGAGCTCAATTTTGTCATTTGTGGCCATTTTTGTTACATATTAACCTCCCTGAAGCAAACTTGTGTGACCTGTTGTTCATAATACTATTCGCCAAGTTGAAACTCAACCTGTTCAAGCCATACTTCCAAGACTAAAAGACGTATCTATCCACATAGCTTGTCTCAAATCCGCCTAATATAATGGAATTATAAATATTAAAAGATTTTTCCAGCAAGGACCTTAACTCAATGACATTGGTATCTGTGCAGGATTTTTGTCACAATGCCATAATACCCAACCACCAAGCTTGGGGCAAATGTCACCAAAAAATAATCTAATTATAAACATTTCAAATATTTCTCAAGGAAGATAACTTTGTATCAAAGATCGTTATTCTGGTAGAAGTGTAGAATTTATGCTTGCAGGCAAAGGTGTACCCAACCACCGGGTTTGGGGATAGATCTTTTCAGAACTTCAAGAGTAGACGATATATTAATTATATATGACATCATCAAGAAGTCCACAAACCCCTTCATCAGACATGTTCGGAAGTGCCAATTTCAGATTGTACGGTGAAAGAACATATAGGAAGAAATTTTGGCCATCGAAATCCATCAAATAAAGAAAACTCAAAATGGTCACCGAAGTGCTCTGATTTCATTGGTCCAGGGCGACCAGGTGTTTAAAGCTATTATGTTTTGTGGAACAAAATTGAATAGCACTTAGTGCCTGCTCATATTCCCAAAATTTCAGCAAAATTGGTTCAGTAGTTCTGGAGGCGAAGATTGTTTTGTGTTTTAAGACATCATCAACATGGCCACCAAACGCCATAAGCAATCGTCTCTGTTTGATCAAATTTGATTCGGCTCACCGTCTAGAGTATAAATGCTTAGTTTGCTTGTTTCAGAGAAAATTTGAGAAAAGTCATTTTCAATGTTGTAGAAAATCCAAGATGGCTACCGACATATGTAACCAGAGTCGTTCAATAGCAGGAACTAGTTTTTAATAATATATATTAACGTGTGAGCTCGATCCTGATCCTACTTTTGAAATTACAGACATTTTCTGTCAAACCCTGTGCAATATATTAATAAGTACGTTGTAAAACATGACGTCATCAAAATGGCTGCCAAACCCTTAATGAGCCACTTTCGAAAGTACTAAGAGGTGAAACAATATATCAGAAGATATTTTTGCCGTAAAACTCAATCAAATAATAAAGTTCAAAATGGCCGCCAAAATGCTCCAATTTGTTTGGTCGCTCATTGCTATGCTTTTTATCCATGGCCTTACCGTTAGCAAATTTAAGTGGCATTCTTGAGTGGCCCTTCCATGCTAATATAGTTCTCCAAATTTCAGCTAGATCAGTTCAAGTTATACTGAGAAAAAGATACATTAACTATATATGACGTTATCAACATGCTATCAAGCCACTCATCGGGCATGGGTGGAAGTATCAAATTTGAGTTTGTGAGTTGAAGAGATATTTTCGCCATCAAAATAATATCAAATAAAAAAGTTAAATATGGCTGCCGAAATCTTTATTTAAGGAGGGTAAATCTTCAGTAGCCTGATTTTGGAGAAGCCCTCACAGGATCGTATACACACATATATAAATATATACATTATATTACATTTATGTACCCTCAGTCACACACTCGCTCGCGTGCACCCTTGGTATCACATATGTTCTCTCGCTCACACCTATGCTTACTCGCTCGCAAGCTCATCCATTCAGTCGCTCACTTACTGACTCGGTCGCTCGCAGGCGCTCACACACATGTTTGGTCATATACCGGCACTCTCATTTGCATGCCCATTCGCTTATACACTCGCTCACTCACTGGCTCACCCACTCACTCACTTGCCAGCACATATGCGCATTCGCTCCAAAGCTCATTCATTCGCTCACTCACTCAATTACTGACTCGCTCACTCGCACGCTCGACCACATGCACGTTTTCTCACACGTTGACATGCTCATTCGCATGCTCATTTGCTCATATGCTCGCTCGGTCGCCCACTAGCCTGCATATACGCTCATTAGCTCGTAAGTTCAGTTATTCGCGCTCACTCACTCACTTGCTGACTCGCTCGCTCACACGCTCCCTCACACGCACGTTTTCTCACACATGGGCACGTTCATTTGCATGCTCATTCGCTCATATGCTCACTCGCTCACGCACCTGCTCATACGCGTACTCATTCATTCGCTCACTCACTCCCTTGCTCACTCTCGCATAAGCTCACTCACTCACACACACGCTCGCATGCTTGTTCACACGCCTGCTTGCTCACTCACCCACGCACCCACTCAACATATATTTATACAAATCTGTTATTCCCACCTGTTCGTGGATAGTCAGCAGAAGAATGACTAGCATTAGCATTACGAGAATGATTTTATACCAATAATTGCGCACCAGCGAAGACAATAGAGTCTGAAATAATGGTGCCAGCAATTATCTATCTAAAATGGCGGCTCAGCTATAGTTAGCTAAAGTGTCCATAAAGTAACAAATAGTCCTAAATTTAGCTAGGATATATTTCCTTTATCAATAGATGAGAACTTTAAATAGTAATTCCATAGCTTGAGATAGCTTGCTAAATCAAAAACATTAAAATTATCATGCAAAATGGCAGATCTTTACCGTCTTCTGTAAAATACAAAAAGAATCATATATTTGTGTCAGCCAATCGGAGTCGAGTTGTTTGAGAGATTAATTGCATTGCCTGCCAATACACGTGACCCAGGTATATTTACACTCATGCCTGGTACACGGAGTTCAAGTTCTCCTGTCCCATGAAATATAGACACTTTTGCATGAGATATGAGATGCCTGCTGATTTCTGTTCAATTTACCCAGCATGCTAAGCTACCCAGCATGCAACTCTACCTAGCGTGCAATTTCCTGACTCCATAATCGTTGTAACTATTGGACGCCATATTCGTTTAGTCTAATGTCTAAATAGGCCAGGATTTCTCAAACAAAACCAACCTGCCTGCACGTGCAAATAGTCATTTGTCCTCCACCTCTGGAAGCGTAAGCTGCACGTAGGACGTATTCACGGCAGTACATTCGACAGCCTGCATTTCAATAATGTTCAGCAAGTGTGTCAATTTCCAGAAGAAAATTAGAGAAAGCTTTTATATATATTTTGACAATAATTTGCGTGAAAGTTGTTGCTATCAATGACAGCAACGACATTCAGTAAAATTATTGTCAAAACAATTATTAGGTTATGCGATTACGACCTGGAACAGATTTGATACTAATTTGAATTAAAACTGTTGCTACAACAGCTTTCGGTCTCTGTAGTCTAAAATAACCATTGTAATTTTTAGTCGACTCTCGCTACGGATTTGAATAGCAATTTGACTGTAAGTTGTTGGTTAAGGCACCAACACCATTGTCGAATCCACACACGTGCAATCAATATATCACGAGGGAGCGTAGGCCTATATACGCATTCTCGCCAAGAACGAAGGCTTAGCAAACGGCGTGTATGTTTCGTTGACAGATTTGTGCATTTGTTTGAAATGCATTGGTCGAACAGAAACGAGCACGCGATAGCTAAGCGAAATACTTCCTTCGTGCGGGCAAAGCGTATTTTGGCCATGTACTCGCTCTACTTGGATAGTAATACTGAGCGCCGTGTGATTCTATGGACAACAATTTGATAACGTTGTTGGTGCCTTAGTCAGCAACAACTTACAGTCAAATTGTTCTTCAAATCCGTAGCAAGTGCTGACTGAAATTTATGATGATTATTTTAGAATACATAGACTGAAAGCTGTTGCAGCAACACTTCAATAAAATTCTTATCAAATATGTAGCAGGTAGTAATTGCATTACATTCTAATTATTTTGGCAATAATTTGATTGAATGTTGGTGCTGTCATTGATACAACAACTTTAACGCAAATTATTGTCAATATATATATATAAAAGCTTTCTTTAATTTTCTTCTGGAAATTGATACACTTGCGCTGAACAGTATTGAAATGCAGGCTATCGAATGTACTGCCGTGAATACGTCCTACGTGCATGTTTGCGCTTCCAGAGCTGGATGGCAAATGACTATTTGCACGTGCAAGCAAGTTGGTTTTGTTTGAGAAATCCTGGCTTGTGCAGACGATAGACTCAACGAATATGGCGTCCAATAGTTATAACGTTTATGGAGTCAGGGCATTGCATGCTGGGTAAATTGAACAGGTATCTCATATATTGTGCAAAAATGTCTATATTTAATGGAACACGCGAGCTTTAAACATCGAGCTAATGAATGCCTTAAGAAGGCGTATTTACAACGATGTCTTGCAGATCGTGCTGGATCGAACTGCTTTGAAACTTTAATTAGTGATATACGGCTAACTACTGATGCCGCTGCGACTGCCGCTGCCACCGCCGTCTCGGCTGTCGTCGCTGCCACTGCCATCGCCACCGTCGTCCCCTTCATTGTCGTCGTCGTCCTCGTTGCCATTGCTGTTGCTGCCGCTGGTGTTCTTGTTGTTGTTTCTGTTTCTGTTGCTGCTGCTGCTGCTGCTGCTGCTATTGCTGCTGCTGCTGCTGCTGCTGCTGCTGCTGCTGCTGCTGCTGCTGCTGCTGCTGCTGCTGCTGCTGCTGCTGCTGCTGCTGCTGCTGCTGCCTCTCGTGCTGTTTCTGCTCTTACAGTTTCTACTCTTTCAGATTATCTTTTAAAATGTTATTGTTATATTCGTCATAAACTTGATACTTTCAGACCAAGATTTCCCGTTCTGGATCATTGACACCGATTATGAACAATTCGCACTGACTTGGCAATGCAATGACGTGTTCGTGGATAGACAGCCATATCACACAGGTTATTTCCAAACACAATCAAACCTCTATAATAAAAACTCCAAAGGGGTCATCAAAAGGTGGTCCCTAAATATAGATGGTTGGTTGATTCAGCACATTGACTCATCTTAAAGAACCACCATATATTGGATCTTGAAATGTTGTTACTATAACAACTGGCAGAAAACCAATTTTTTTTAAACTATTCCCATTATGGGGTAATAAAATTCCCATTATGAGGTACCAAAACATCACATTCCCATAGGCTAGAGTTGAATGACCACTCAAAATGATCCATTTCGTAGCTTCTAAAATTTCATGTATGTCATGTGCAAATGAACCCCGTAATCAGGTCAGCAAAAGTGAAAAGGCCACCACCAAACTTGCCCGCTGCTTAACGTCTGACAGCTGTGGATTTTGATAGACAAAATGCTAATAAAGGAATATGTTGGTGTTAGCATCGTGAAAAGTAAGTGATAGGCACGGTGTGACATATCTAACAGACCAGTGGTCATTTATCTCATGGAATCATGTTAATATGAGAAGCATACATAATGCCCATTTTTAAATGAGGGGAAAATTAAATTATGCAGTAAGCAAAAGTGAAATGAGCACACCATTGCGTCTAGATAAACTAGTGATAAATGATCACTCAAATTGTTTGCATTTGTGATCTCTACATACCAAACAATAAATCTGTTAACTGTATTTGAACATATCATCTTTTAATTAGTTACTGTCATTATCAGATGCTGATTCACCACCTTCATTGCTGCTATAATTATCGGCTGAACGGGCTTCCTGTTTATAAATCAGATTTCTAGAATAGCCTTGAGCATATATTGGGCAATAAGGCACCCTCAAACAATCTGGGTTCCAATCTTTCATTCAACTATTACAGTCTAAGCATTCTGCTAAGTTAGTGCATGGGTATCTTGTTTTGGTACATGGTCTCCCTTCCAGATGCCCTCCTGATAGGTAACCTTAAATATGTGCTCATGAACGTAAGCTCATGGTGGATGTAGGGTTGAGATGCCCACATACTCTTGGGGTTGAGCTTTTTTCTCTGCATTATCACACATTGTCATTAACATGGAGAAATATGAAATGCATCGACATTTGTTATGGTTTAGTCATTTTGCAATTCGACAGTTTAAATATTGTATTTGGAGGAAAAGCTCCACTGATATGTTCCATGATGCACCAATGTTCTGAATAGCCCCCCTGGCAGTAATCGACCATCAAGTAACAAAATATGCCACTGTTGAAGAGTATGTAAGGATGCCAAAAGGCGTAAGAAGATGTGCAAGTGTTAATGTCTTAATGACATTTGACTAAGCCATGTGTATGAAAGCATACCCTATCATATAGAAAGGGCCATAGTACAGCAAAGCTCACATTGGAAAGATAACCACATTATTGGAAGCAAGAAACAAGCAGAATTTAGACATCTATGGGTGGCCACAACCCAGGGGACGTTATGAGGGTACATTATGGGAGAGGAATAGGTGGTGGGCGATCTGACTGATTCCCTAGCCCCTATTCATCAAGTTCTGAAGTCTTTTGACATCGGTAGACCGTGTTTAACAATGCCATATTCTGTTATTGGGTGTATTACATTTGTGAGTCATGGAACAGCTAAGAGGCCCCCTTTTCTTAATTAGTGTCGGGCAGCTGCTTAATGAGGATGACGATCCCCTGACCAACATTGACGTTCTTCATAGTATTGACAAGGTATGGTGATGCAGATGATTAGCTCAACCCCAGGAATGATGTGGACATATCAACTCTATCGGCACCACGAGTTTGCCTTTGTGAGTACTATCTAGGGGTGGGGGGTGGTGGCTAGCTATCAGCTAGTTATTTAGAAGGGAGCGCATCTACCAAAGGCGGATATCCCTGCACAAAGATAGGATAATAGATGGACTGTAAGATATGAACAAGGATTGGAGCGTGGTGTTAAAGTGAGCAATTGCCCCCATATGCTGGCAGATATTCTAGAGAGTGGACATAACACGAACGAATTAACAAGAAAACAGTTCAACAGACGATGATAGCTGTAATCAATATGATGAATCAGCATCTGACAATAACTAATTAAAAGATCATATGTTCAAATGCAGCTATGAGATTTATTGTTTGGAATGTAGAGTGCACAGATACTAACAATGTGCATGACCATTTATCACCTTATTTTATTTAGATGCAATATTATGTTCATTTAGTTTTTCATTACCACATAATTGCATTTTCCTACTATTCTTAAAAATAGGAATCATGTCAGTAGGCAGATTAACCATATTCTAAGAAATATATGAACATTGTCCATTTAAATGTGTCATATGAAGCTTATCATTCACTTTTCATGATGCTAACGTCAACGTATTCCTTTATTACCATTTTATCCATCAAAATACTCCGCTGCCAGATTCTAAACAGTGGTCAAAATCGGTAAACCATTGACTTCTATTGACCTAATTGCTCAATTGATTTGCACATAACATATATAAAATCGTAGCGACCACGACAATGAAGATGTTGAGTGGTCATTCAATACTCTAGTTTCTGAGGATGCGGCGTTATTTTAAGTCCATTTTTTAGTACCACATAATTTATTTTTCCGCTATTTCCAAAAATGGGCATACTGAAAGTCATCATAGAGCAACATCTCATTAAATAAAGGAATATTGATTCTTTAGATCTGTCAGATGATGTCAATCACTCACTTTCAAGATGTTAACACCAAAACTTTCCGTTATTAACACCTTACCAGTCACTCAAATTTACAGTTGTCAAATTTTAAGCAGCTACCCGATTTCGTGAGCTTTTGACCTCTACTGACCTAATTACTCAAACGACTTACATATAACTTGCTGGAAATGAAGGAAGCCACTATAAGGAGTATTTTAAATGGTCAGCCATTACTCTAGGTTATGTAGATGTAAAGTTGTGTTCATTTAATTTTTCAGTACCCCATAATTGAATTTGTCGCTGTTTACAAATAAATGGTTATTCTTTCAGTTGTAATAGCAATGACATTTCATGAAATAGATGAACATTGGCCCTTTAGGTTAGTCAGATGGAGTCTAATAATCAGTTGTCAATATTTTAATATCAAGCTATTCCTCTATTCGCATTTTGTCAGTCACAACTAGGCCCATCAGAGAGCAAGATTGGGAACCTTTTGACCTATACTGACCTAATTGCTGAACAGAGTTACCTATACCACATAGGAAATGGCAGAGAACTAGAACAACATTCTGAGTCGTCATTTGCTAGTTTACTATGATTGCATCTAATGTTATCACCACTTTTATTACCCATATGGTTGGTTTCATTATGTGACATACGCGTAATTTTAACTCATCAAAACAAAGTGAGTCCCCGTAAATCTCATGTTAATTATATTTAATTAATCAGCAGTTCAAAGTAACAGAAAAATTATAGTTTGGCTGGTTGGTGGTGGGGTGGCGGGGTGGGTATGGGTGGATGGGGCTGCAAAGGGTGGGTGGAGTGGGTAGGCGAGATTGTGTGTGTGTGTGCGGGATGGGGTGGGGTGGAGCGGTGTGGGGTGGGGGTGTGGGGTTGGGGGTGGTGTGGTGTTGCAAGGTGGTTCCTTGTAGCTCATGAACTAAATGGTGTGATCTGGGTCAAGTTCGACTGGCTAACGATAGTCAGTTATCTGGTTTTATTCTGTGAGCTGGCTCACGTCACGTATGCACTTTTATGTATCCTCAGTTTGACTTTATATTTTGGTTAATAATGACATAAAGATGAGAAAAAGTTTAGTCACATCATCTGGGTCATGCGGAAAAACCACTGAAAATCATATTTATAATGCATATAATAGATGATAATCCTGTCACATAACTGGTTATGTTTTGATTGTAATGACATGTTACACTACAATACTTATGCCACTATCATAAACAACCTTTCATAAGGATAAACAGTCAAAGAGAATGTAAATACGTCAACCTGTTTGGTCAAGAATATGTTATTCTACAGGAACTTCGCATCCTTTATAAGCATCACGATTTCAAAACTCACAACACTTTATTTTTCTGCCGCTACGTGGACAGATGTTCGACTTAACACATTTAATGCAATTACAAGACACAGGAAAGTCTTTAGGTATTATATCATCAGCCAGTATCTTGGTCTACACTGTACCCATATTCCGTTGGATCTAGCAAGACACGATCTGAAAGTGTGAGGTGGAACTAAGACGTGGGACTTTGGAAATATGCGCATTTCATGTCGAGATGAATACTAACGGACCTTTCCGGTTTTAGCTAGGCCCCGCCCATCTTTAGCTAAGCTCCACCCACACCTCGCTCGTGTTGGGATCGATCGATCTCTGAACACCCCGATTATTAATTTCCAAAACAACTACACATGTAATCTGTTGAATATTTTGAAACTAATTTGACTGGGTGCTGTTGCTGCCTAAGGCAGCAACAACGCCCAGTCAAATTAGTTTCAAAATATTCAACAGCGTGTTTATTAAATAGCAAAGAATTACAAAGACATACAATTCATAAAACGTGTAGGACCATTTGAGATTTGCTGACGGTCTATATGGAACCCTTTGTGATGTAATGATTATGTAGTCATCATACATGCGCTGAGCGGATTATGACGTCATACGAGGTCTGAGAATGGATGGATTCTCTGGAAAGGTGAATTGATGTGCATGGCAATTTATCAAGGTCTTATTGAAATCTTTTCTTATGGTATATATTGTATCTTATCTTGTCAATCGTTGTAACTGTCTTAACACCAGAAACGCTGTCAACCAGAAATTTCTCAACAGAAGAAATAACCTCATCCATAATTGAGATATGGCAAATGTAAGAACCTTCTCACGTCTACATTTTTTCATAGCTTTACATGCCAACTCCTTTGTTCCTACCGTGCTAGTTGTATCACGGTCGCTCAATGCTTGCACATCTGGTAGGTCACTAAGTATACTTGAGTCCATTGTACCAACTACACCGTGGATGGAAATTAGCCTTGTTGAGCTTCCCTGCCCGCATATAGCACTGAAAGCTCATTCATTTCGAAATAAGTTCAGCAAGTGAAATGGTGCAGGAGACAGACAAACACTTTTGTATTTTCTGAAGCAACGCGGATTCGTTGAAAACGTGGCAACAGTAACATCATGATTGATTCGGTACATAATGCGATCATCAGCCTCTTCATGATCACATTTCAGTAGTTACTCATTTTCTGATCTCGAAAAATTTCTACGCCTGCTGTCGGATCCGGTAAGGGAGATCATCCAAAATATACAGGTTTGCAATCTTTGGATGGGCCAATCATCCAGTTGAAAGACGAATTATTGCAGTTTTGCAATGGTCAGTCCGCTCGACTATTTGTTGTGTTTATTGCATCATGTTTACTTCGACAGTCACACTCGTATTGCTTAATACTCTGTAAAGTCCAATACCATATTGATCATGTTGCAATTTCGTGACAAGTAACTGAATGTATTCCACAATTCCTGTACGTAAGTGTTCAGCATTAACCTTTTCACTGCCACCTTCGGGGCATATGCCATGAAGTCGATAATAATCATAATGTATTCGTCACCTACTGAAACATCAGGAAGAGGTGCTGCTTTAAGATTCTTCTCAATTTCTCGTGTACGGTTTGATTAAGGAGATTTTCGCAAAAATATGTCTTTGGTAAGGAGGGAGGAATTACTTGCTAGTTTATAAATTGGATATACTGTATTTTCGTAACCTTGTATAGTCAATGTTTCGTAGAGCCGAAATTGTTTTTTTCTTGATACCAATCTTTTTTCTTTATGCATATGCTTTTGTTTGCTTTTTGTGGTTTTTAGAATTGGATCAAACAACTTCACAATATTTTTTCTTAAGCGCTTCTGATCTAGATTCACAGTAGCTGTGTTCGCAGTTCCCTATGCTGCCTATCAAGAAAGACCACTTTTCCTTAACTATTTGCCTACCCATAACAATGTTTGTCACGCCGTTGATGGAGGAGATTTTAAATGGATTGATTCTCCGAGTAATAAAATCAACAATCTCGTGGTCCAAAGAATACTCGTCTTCTTCGTTCAACCAAGACAATTCAGGCAAATACTTTGTGAACTTGGCTTTCTCATACTTTGTGTTGTTCCATTTTCACACTGCATCTTCAATGCAACAGGTACTAATGATTCCTCCATGCTCTATCTGGCTTGTTATGCTCTTTCTTCACTTGCGCATCTCACTGTTTTTTTACCAAAAAAAACCCTTTGTGAACTCATCATAGATTGCCCGGAAGGTTTCCTCTAATTTGGTACAATCTTCATAGTAGAGCGGTACTCAGTGACTGCAATTTGTTCTATGGAAAGCGACGAATAGGGGCAAGGCTTTTCGCACTGCAGCCACATGTAATTTCCACTGTCCTTTTCTGTGGGACCGCGTCAGACCTCTGAAAATGGGGAAACGGCCATCAAGAAATGTATTCCAATATTTGAATTGCTTACTCTATTCCTGCCCTGCATCTATGTATGCCTTAAATTCCTGTGCATAGCTTACCCTGCTCTTGACATGTGTTCTATAGTCTTTTGCTGATCTGGAGTATTGCCTTGAGACAGTTTTTGAAGATATACTCACAGCCTATCAGAACAGCCGCCCATAGTGTCACCGTTGTTCAGGATGTAGATCTATTACTGTATACTGATAATTGGCAGATGTAATGAGGCATGAAATGCTTAAGGGGCAGGCCCCGAATGAGGTCACGTGACCGCTCGGATTCAATCAGAACAGCTGCCCATGCGATCGCCGCTGTTCTGGGTGTAGATCTCTTGTTGCTGTATTGAATGTTGCGACGAGACATACAATAATTAGTATGGGTGAGTCTAAACGAGGTCATATGAACCATTGATGTCAATCCAAACAGCCATACAATCGCTACTATTCGAGCTGTAGATATATAGACACGTATTGATGGTTTCCAGGCGTAACAAGGCCTGAAACAATTAGGGGTGGGTCCAAAACGAGGTCACCTGATTGCCCGTAGCCAATCAACACAGCGGCCCATACGATTGCCCTGTTTTGGGATGCTGGGGAATTCTACATAGTTATAACATGTTCAGACATGTTATGTCAAATGAGGCGATGTGACCGTTCACTGCCAATCATCCCGGGCATATATATCTAAGAGAGCCCACCATTATAGAAGCAAGCTTGGTCTACTCACGGTCCCAAAATGGACCCGGTCCCAAAATGGACCCTCTCCATCGGAAATTTGAAATTCTCATAAACAAATCTGTGCATTAAAGGGTCAAAGATAAATGAATATGTAACAAAATTAAATCTAATTTTATGTTAGCTTTTCTGGTTATGAGATATGCAATGCATAAGGTAAATTGTAGTTTATGCATTGCCTGTCGCATAACTAGATAAGCTAACATAAAATGAGATTTAATTTTGTTTTATACCCTCAACAGATCCACCCAGTCGAATTTGTTTCAAATATTCAACTGAACGTTTTATTAATACAGTAAAACATCCAATTCGGGCCAACTGTAGATCTATTCCTCGCTCACGCATGCGCATTTCTCCGAAGTGGTAGTGGTGGCGTCAGCACCCGCCAATCTAATTGGGTTCACCCTACTCTTCTGTGGGATAGGTGTATATTTTGCTAGGTTCTGTGATATGCGTTGTAATCTCCAAAGGCAAACTGATGCTAATCTGACCGAGAAGTGGCAACAATAACACCATGGCAACAACAACAATCACCACCACCACCACTACCTGCAACAACAATGTCAACAATAACAGCATCCACAATAACAACAGTACAAAGCTGGCAAATATTTTGAAACTAATTCGACTGGCCGCTAACACTGGCTGGACCTGCAATCAGCTAGCAGTTCAATTAGGTTCAAAACATTCAACAGAATGTTGATTAAATAGTAAAAGCCGAACAATTTGTGTAACTGTCGGTCTATTCAAAGTTAGCACTGTCATACTGCTGATACCACTGCTACTGCGAGTACTACTACTGCTCTTTCTGCTATTGCTACTGCTACTGCTGGTGCTACTACTACTGCTGCTGCTGCTGCTGCTGCTGCTGCTGCTGCTGCTGCTGCTTATGCTGCTGCTGCTACTACTACTACTACTACTACTACTGCTGCTGCTGCTGCTGCTGCTGCTGCTGCTGCTGCTGCTGCTGCTGCTGCTGCTGCTGCTGCCTCTACAACCCATTTCATACAACTGCATAAATAAGCCAGTGAATATGGCCATGTTAGCAATTATGTGTCACAAATATCGAGTCTATCAGATGAAAGTCACAACTGTCGACCCTCAATTAGACCCCAAGTCTAATGTTGCACTTTCTTCGGTCACGCCAAATGCATATTGTCCGTAAAAGTAGCAATATATATTATGTATTAATAACCTTATAGGTCGGTATAACTTTTAAACACATGACTCCTCGTAGTCAAAAATAGCAAATAAATGTCTCGAGAGAACATTCTCAAGTGTTAAAATATCATTAACACCCCCATATATGTGGCTATGCAGACCACAATAGAGTACTGATGAGCCATCTGAAGCGATTTTCACGTAGAAAGCTATTGTTAACTTTGATTCAAATGAGTATAAGCTAGGAATACCAAGAGCTAATCAATTCTTCAGAACGTCTATCTAACTTTCCTGACTGATGAACGCCAAAATAGCGATGCCAAACCAAAAGCTTGTCCAGGTCCGGGGGTGGGGATGTTCTATCAAGGAAACCATGCCTTAGAATAAGCGCCAAGCCTTGGAAGGTAAGCGTATGGTCGTGAATTTGGACATGTGTGCATGAGGATAGCATTGATTGCATAGTAAGGGCAGGCAATTAGTACAACCTTGAGGTCTATTCCCACATCATGCCCCGTGTACATGTGCAAGCATGCCAAAATCATCACTTATTTCATGTGTTTTGAATGGATTTGAACTTTCTTTAACAAAACGCCGATTTCTAGAATAGGTGGCCATTTTGAAACAAATAGCATCAATTTGTAAGAAAGTCACAACTGCATTTGTTGTATATGTTGCAAATAAGCTAGACAAAAAAGTATTTACACACCAGACAATTTTCAAAATTTGTAAGAATCTATCGAAGATTGGATCTAAAAATGCAAACATGTATTTTTTCATTAGCATTTGTGTATTTTGTCCAAAAAGTTACATTTCAGAAAATCTATGTGAAATTTTCAAAGAACTATATAACAGATTCTACAATCACATATCCACATTTATGTAATAGCCTTTGGATATTTGTTAGTAATTGTCTAAAGATGAACAGTCAAACATCTGTCCATGCAGAGTCAGAAACATTAACGCCGGAATTCAATAAGGAGATTTAAACCCGGTTTAGCCAAAACCTGGTAACAAATCACAAAGTAACTGCATGATTAGTATGTCAGATAGGGAGATAGCCTCTAAATTGTATTAGTTGAGCACCAGACAATACACTCCTCAGGGGTGGGTGGGCGTGCGATAAGTACCTAAGCATGGGCATCCTTCAGAAGTGGAAGGGATGCTTTGATGCCCTGCCCACTTATACGGCATGTCCATATTTTAGAATTTAGGCCACGGCGCGGAACGAGGCCTAAATCTCAAGCAATGAAAGGTGCGTGCTATCACCCTATATATACAACTAACATTACACTTACTTTGTGATTTGTTACCAGGTTTAGGCTAAACTGGGTTTAAACCTCCGGATTGAATTCCAGCCTAAGTGTTGTGAGTTCTGCATGTGCGGTGATTATGAAGGCTGCAAAATCCGTTAAATAACCTATTCTTTGCCAGACAGGCCCATGTATTTAAATTCAGCTGGACTTTTTATGCATCTGTAAGGTCGTTTATAATAGGGACATAAGTATTATAGTGTAACATGCCATTAAAATCAATAACAAGCTACGTGGCGAATGGTATCCTTTAGACACATTTGTAAGGGAGTTACGTTTCGTTGGCGTTCGTCAGATTACTGTATGATGCTAAACGCCGATATATTTTATCAAAAGACAGACTATCAGTAATGATTATGACGTCATTAATCAAAATGATGACCCGATATTTTATTGCTAAAACGCTTAAGCCAAAATGGAAATGATAAAACAGATGTCTAGGGGCAGGCTATCTGATCTCCATTATGAATGGTTAACCCTTTTACTTCCAATATTTCCTTATCTTGGCTCGGTGTATGGAAGAGTCATCTGCACTAGTATTTGAACTTTGGCCTATTGGATAAAAAGATGGATATAATAAAGAGGAAAAATAGACAAAGACAGATTTTGATATTAATATTTAATATTCATTCGTTCTTGCTTTCTTTCTGTCGTGATAATTCAATTTAAATCATTAGAATATGACGAAATAATTCTTATAAATGATGTATTTTATGAAGACGTGTATGAAACCAGGGTTTCAGAATCTGTGATCTGAAATAACCGAGTAATTTTAAGTTACTTCTGTTGAACATGTGTAAAACTAATTTGAAGAGCAACCTCAAGAACCATATGATGACTAGGTTATATCTAGATTGAAACAACCATTATCAGTAGCCGACTGATCATGGCTGATCCAATCTCTGTTCGTTCTTTGAGTTTTGATATTAGTTACATCACGTCAATTCTCTGATCTGATGCCACTTATATCAATTCCCAAATAATATCACATACGATTGAATTTACTTCAGAATCATAAATGCTGTTACTTAACTGAAGATGAGATCCGGTACATCACTTATCCAATGTGAAAATGATCCCTATTCGATCTGGTCAGAGTAGACCACTATCGACTCCTGAATCATTTGGAATCTAGGATGGACATGGACCATTGAATAATCCATTGACTTTATAACAGCATGTATGATTTTATGTCAGTTAAAATTTAGAATCAATGGTTTTTGGTTCAGAATATGGATTTGAAATATCAACCTGACTGATATGTTAATAACTATAATAATCGAGATATAATCCACTCAATACCACCTAAATGCAGCATATTTGTTATAGATATTCGATAGAATCAGTCATTTCCATGTGGCTTGAAAACGAAAGGGTCCCGGTGCCGAGGACGATCACAATATGGATTATGATATCGTATTGAATTTAACAGATAGATATGGGTGCACCTAGACGAACGCGTGACACAAATAATATAACTTTGAACGAAATTTATACACTGATGCAAACAGACCTGAAAGGCTGCATCTGACTGGCCATGGGCTACCAGAAGCGAACGCTATGATAGATTTAGACTAATCTGCACATGGGCAGACGGTGGAGATCTGGCCCACGGCTACATTAGCCAGGAGATGGAGACATGGCTACTGGAAATGACGACAAGGAGGTTGAGACCTGGCTACTGACTATAACGACCAGGAGCTGGAGACCTGGCTCTTGACGATGATAACTAGGAGCTGGAGACCTGGCTAGCGATTAAGATGACCGGAAGTTCGAAGCTTGGTTAATGATCATAACAGCCAGGTGCTAGTTAACCGTTTCTACATGAAAGATCATATCACATGCAGTTGATGATTATGATCACCCAAAGTCATCGGGTGATTTCTGCATGAACATTTATACAGTGAGTGGTTGATGATTTTGTAACTGGTCTAACCTCGTTTAGTCCAGAAAAGCATGAACTTTAAATGTTCTAATGCTTGATTAACTGATGATGATGGGCCTGGAAACTGAGATAATGCCCATACATGTTCTGTGGAATTCAAGCATCATTTACTGTATTGAATCCTAAGGTTTATGATGCGCCTACAGTTCTCATCCACACGGCCATACCGGTGTATAGGGCCGGCACAAGACTATGTACAACGTGAGACGATAGCTGCCTACATCACGTTTTGCGGTAATGTGCCACAAGCACTTACAACGTCCAACCACCGAATGCCCGCTGAGGTGGTGTTCTGAATACAGACAAATAATGCATTGCGATCACGCGGATATAATAAACCTTAGCGTTATTAATAAAATAGTCAGCATAGACTCCATACATATTTTAAATAATGAAATCTATATTGAGTATACCATAATCATGTTAACAATTGCAATTATCTACACTTTAAGTGTTATAAAATTGCATAAGTGTAAATCTCGATTACGAATGTCCCCTACGTTATGACATCTGACATGAAGTAATTCATTTCTGAAAATGACAAGAAAGCGAGCAAGAGTTAATCTGTCTACTTATATTATAGCGGATTTGGAGTCCAGACATGTTGCGGATGACATAAGCTAAAGTGTATGTATGGAAATACGATTGCTACGTATGATCTCATGATCATATGATAGCAATAGTCATCACACATTATAAATGGCATGTCAGTGAAAATGTCCGCCATTTTGAATTCAATATGGTGGATTTTCTGCACGATTCAGATCAGGAGACCAAATCTTGTTCATCTTTATACGATAACTAACACCAATATCCAAAGTCAAACTGAGAGTACATAAAAGTGCATACAGGACGTGAGCCAGCTCCCGGATTATTTACTGAACATGCGCATTTGCTATGGCCAGGAGGACACTGGATAGTTAACTATAGTTCGTTGGTGCCCGCTTCCCCGTTGAATTACTATGGCCGAAAATTTGGAGGCGGGTACCAGTCTCTATTAAGCCATTCTCACGACATCACCGGCCTGTACTAATTACGTCTGGAGTTACGACGTCATGGAGGATTAACCTTCTGCCACCGGGAGGATGCGATTAAGCCTTTCTGTCGTGTATTTTGATGGCCTGCGTATATGGGTTATTTTTGTACGCAAGATGTCAAAAACGTCCATATGAGATAAGCTGGGAAGGAAATTGGCTTTGGGAACATTGACATACAATATGAAAATATAATCTCATCAAGCCTAAGTTATTTAGCGAAATATTTACACTTTTATATGCATTTATTCGTAGCAAGCGAGGGGTGTCCCCTATTTTGATGATTGCGCAAATTTCGTACTAGCCATTTGCGACAGAGCTCGGGTGCTCTGTCGACTATAGTTAACTCGCTAGTTGACTATTTCAAGTTCGACGGGGATCTAGCTAACTATAGCCATAGTTACCTATGGTTTGACAGTCGTACTCAAATACGTCACATATAGGATTACGTCATAATCAATTACAACATGAATGACTCGATTTATTCCATCTTAAGCGCTTAATAGTCTCTCACAGTATACAAATTGTATGTCTTTAATATTTAATTAATATTCTGTTGAACATTTTGAAACTAATTTGACTTGGCGTTGTTGCTGCCATAATGGGCGTTGTTGCTGCCATAGGCAACAGCAGCACCCAGTCAAATTAATTTCAAAATATTCAACAGCTTACCTGTATAGTTTTCTGGAAATTGAGATTGATCCCATCACGGTAAAAGACGGACGCGGAATAACTAAAACTGGATTCCTCCATTCAAAAGCGTGTCCCAAAATGTAACTTAGTATCTATAAATGGGCTAGAAGTTTTCAAGTTTATAATAGCCTAACACGAGTTTGTTTATTTTTGTTGCAGAAATCGCGTGGTTGCTGACTCGATCTGGTTCTGACTTGCCACAAACGCTACGCTATGGCATATACGGTCGCTCTATTGATGCTAGAATACTCGATCCATATCATTTTAAGAAGCTAAATCAGGATTCCTGTCAGCCATTGTATGACGCGTTTCAGAAGATGTAACCAATATATTAGACCATGTATATAGGATTATCCTGACGAAACTACCCCAGAGAACTACCCTCAATTAGAGGGATCCATTTCTAGCAACACCCTGCCCATTTCTATCAATATCCCACCCATTTCTAGCAATACCCCGCCCATTTCTAGCAATACCCCGCCCATTTCTAGCAATACTCCGCCCATTTCTAGCAACACCCCGCCCATTGCTAGCAACACCCCGCCCATTTCTAGCAATACTCCGCCCATTTCTAGCAACACCCCGCCCATTTCTAGCAATATCCCGTTCATTTCTAGCAATATCCCACCAATTTCTAACAATACCCCGCCCATTTCTAGCAATACCCCGTCCATTTCTAACTAAGTTCCCCCATGTTTTGCGCGTGTTGTGATCGATTTATATACTTTGAATTCTGAATTCTCAGAATTCCATTTCAATGTAATTATACAGGTAAGCTGTTGAATATTTTTGAAACTGATTTGACTATGGCAAAAATGCATATTTCAGTTGATATTTGACCATTTAACCTGAAACTGAAAGAACTTCTACCTGATGTGAATATGAATCGATGTGGTGGATGTGCTAAATTTGGTGATTCTACTTTATTTCATTCCTAAATTATGGCCAAACATGTGTATTCAGGTATACACCTAATGACCTAGTGACCTATATAGTTGACCCTTTGATCTGAAAATCAAAATATTTCTAGCTAGTCATTATATGAATGGATGTGTTCACGTGTTGTTTTTAATCCATAGGCGCCTCCCGTTATTTCTCTATGTCTCATTGTCACATGTGCATGTATAATACCCTAAGATTGGATGAACCCGAAACGGCACTCCGAGGAAAGGAAGATGCTAAAACACATAGGAAACACACAAAAAATGACCATGGTGTAGCTCTTCAATTAATCTGGGAGAACGCATTATACCATCCGTCTGGAAGAACGCACACACTGTGCCTGAGGAAGTCAGACTGAAGTTTGTGACACAAACTTTATCGGTGTGAATCGTGGGATGAAGGAGCCTCACATCGATTCCATGGAAGTAAGAGGATCCAAGTTACTTGTTAGTCCAGTCAAAATAATACAAATTTGACAAAACCTACCACTAATTGCAACGGAGATGAAACGTATGTTGAATTCAAGATGACTGCCAAGATGGCATCCGATCGAGTACCGTATAATATGGCTTATATCCCGAGAACGGTTCATTTTAGATAAAATAAATGTATTACGAGTAGATAGAAACATTCCCCTAACCTACCGAAAAAGGATGTCTCCTGCACTCTATGACCAATCTATGACGTCACAACCCATCAGCTGACACTGAAGTTCGAGGTTCGCAAACCATTTCTACATCCACTGGCAGTGATTAGTTCTCATTATCATCCAAGTCAACAACAGACAACAAAGAGTAGCAGTTAATGATTCCTGCCCCAGCTGGTCACCAGTGATTGGTGGGATAACCAAGGGACGTGTTTTGGGGCCAATACTGTTCAGTACTCTTCGTCAATTTTCTCACAACTTAGTTAAGGTGTTCGCCAATGATACTATGATACTTACACGAATCGGTACAAAATCAGATGTCAACGAGCTATAAGAATGGGCAGATACCTGTGAAATGCAATCTACCGCGTCCAAATACAAAGTAATGCACTTGGCGAGATCAAATATGATGTCGATGTATACCACATCAAAGAACAGTCATGAGATCACTCTAGAAGACACCACCCGTGAAAAGGATCTGGATTGCATTGACGGTAGTATAGAATTCAGTATGTGGAGACAGCAGTCACCAAAGCCAACCAGATAATTGGTATGATACGAAGATCATATGTCTGCCTGGAGGTCAACGCGCTTGTGTTGCTTCACTAAAGCCTAGTGAAACCACATCCAGAATATGGAAATGATGTATGGTCCATTTTGTACAAAAAAGATATCTGCCTAATCGAAAATGTCCAGCGTTGCGCAACAAAACTGACTGCAGGATTGAGAGACAGCCCTTATGAAAACCTCCTGAAGGCACTAAAGCTGCCAAGTTTGATATACCAGCGCTTGCACAAAGATATTATTGAGATATTACAAGGACTTTCATGGTATCCATGATGTAAATTGTCAGAATCTGTTGGCATACGAAGACGCACATCGCACAAGAGGGCGCAATTACAAACTACTAATGCAACGCTTTAAATGCAGCACGCAGAAGAGATTCTTCAGTATTCATGTGATAAATTACTGGAATGATCTATCTAAGTAGGCTGTCACGACTGCTACGCCTAACACCTTCAAGGGAAGTTATACAAAGATCAGATTTTCAAAACTGACTCCCATCCAGCTCGTCCGCAACCAACAATATGTACAATGTGTACAAGAAGAACCGACCACAGACATAGAAGCCTATCTAGCCTATTCAGCAGAAAAGAACTATGTAATTATGTAACTAAGTCATCATTTAACATATTTTGACAAATGCCTCTGCATTAAGAACAAGCCGATGAATAATCAGGTCCATGACGTGCAGGTGCATCTCACTAGTTTGAGAAGGGACTGTGGCGTAGGGATCAAGCCCGAGTGTACTGGTGTCATTTTTCCTTCAGAAACCTTCCATCCCCATTAAACGACCTCCAAGTTAATCCGCTTCCACTGTTGGATCTGATGGAACACTCGGAGACTGTGGTACTTCATTGGTGAATCTGTTGGTCGCAATATGTTTGGCTAGATGGCAAAAATAGTTTGGCCTGCACACGAAATAACTTGTTGTCACTTGTTGTCATTGATGAGCTTCAGTCCGACAGCTTTCCGTATTCCAAATACCCTGGATATTGTATCGTACCCAAGGAAAGCATGTAGACGTTCTTCTTTTGTACATGCCTGATTGAATTGACACATATACATTTGAGAGCTGCCCATGCTTTGGTTCAAGGCGGAAATAGACATCATGCTTCTTTCCGCCAGCAAGATGTATGTTAAATGATGACTCTGATGATAATACGAACTAAACATTGCAAGTGAAGTAGAAATGGTATGCAAACTTCGAATTTCAGTGTTAATTGTTCGATTGTGACGTCATAGGATGGTCCTGGGGTGCAGAAAATCTTTCATTAGATTAAAGGCATGGTTCTATCTACTCATAATACATTTATGTGCTCTAAAATGAACCGTTCTCGAGATTATCTGCGATATTATACATGATTAATGGCCATCTTGGCAGCCATATTGAGTTCAACATGTTCCACTGAAAAGATTTTCATTAGATTTTTATTATATTTCTGAGACCTTAATACACAAAATAAAAGTGGTTTCATTACTGTTGCAATTAGTGGTGGGTCAGACACTATATTGATTGGACTATGTCCTCAGGACAAAGTTCTCAAGCACTACCTAGGGCATAACACCAAAATCCTGAAGAGTTTCTACACAGGTTAGTAGAGATTGGTTGAGATATACACACTTTTTGATTGGCTCTCAAAGTCACATGGGTTCACTGGGCCGGGGCTTAATTGCCCATATACGGAGTGCCAAAAAAGGGTCATATTCTGGTGGGCGCTCTTGTACAAACACTCTCACCAGAACATGCCTCTTTTGGCACTACATATGCTAGCAATTAAGCCACGCCCCCTCGAAATCACGTAACTTGTGAGAGCCAATGATAAAGTGTGTCTATCGCACCCCTGTTGTTAGTGGCAGCGACGACCAAAACGTGAGAAAGATAGTTCTAATTATTGATTTTAAAAATTTTTCTAATGGCTCCCAGGATCTTATACTGCTTTTCTAAGATATTCTAAAATACACTATAAAAAAAATATTTTCGTTGCTTCCTCCTCCTCATTTTCCGAATCATGTAAATCCTGTAAATCTGTTGGTATACCCGTAAAGTATGTTTCTTGAAGTACGAATACAGTACCAGCACAAATAGCAGAATAATTATAAAATCCATTACTACTAGTACTAGTTCTAACAATACTATGAGTATAATGAAAACATCCAATACCATTAGTACAGAAAGATGTTCATTTTAGGTCACCCTGTCGCAGAATGAGCAGCAGAAACAGAGTATACTATTTATACCAGCCTCACCCGTCAATCAAAAATCCTATTATCTACTACCCTGTAACAATGGACACACAATCCGAGTGGCTTAGCAGAATTATCGATTAGGGCAGTAGTGATAGACGCACATTAATTATAGGTACACCTGTCAATCAAAATATTGATTACGCCTGTAGTGATGGATGCACAATCTAATTGGCTGAGCGATAGATGAGCATATATTATCGATTACCCTTGTAGGCATAGATGTGCATAAATTATCGATGACATTCATCGTAGATTATAATTATATCTATAATTTTATTTATTTGAAGATCATATTCACGAAAAGCTGTTGAATATTTTGAAAGTAATTTGACTGGGCGATGTTTCAGCTTATGGCCGCAACAACGCTGAGTCAAATTAATTTTAAAGTATTCAACATAATATTTTTTAAATAGTAAAGACATACAATTCGTACAACTTGACGACCTATTAAGCGACTATAACAGAATATCCAATTGCCTGCAGCACGCTAATGGACCTTTCCAAGTTTAGCTATGTCCCGCCCATCTCTGTCTATGCTCCATCCACACATCGAGCGTGTTGGAATCGATTGATCTCTGAACTCTCTGACTAGCAATTTCCAAAAAGCTATGCTGAATATTTTGAAACTAATTTGACTGGCCGATTTTGGTTCAAACAGAAATTATTTTTTGTTCAAATGGAAGCACGATAAGACATGCATCTTCTAACCATGTCTCCCATACACATAAACATATAATACAATAAATACATCAAAGTGTCGGGTTGTGTAGAATGATTAATGAATTTTAACCCTTTAATAATTAAACCATCAAGAAGCATGAGCGTCTGCAACAGTCAGGATATATGCACGTTTCCAGACCAAGAGGAGACCAGCCACAGACTTTTAACAGTGAAATGACGTGCTAGATAACCTAACAGTGGCAATTCCCGAAGATGATCCTCTCCCGGTCCACAGACTTTTAACAGTGAAATGACGTGCTAGATAACCTAACAGTGGCAATTCCCGAAGATGATCCTCTCCCGGTCCGCAGACGCTCTCCATAACAGAATCGAAAGATGTATATACAAATCTGAGTGAATAAGGGTAAATATTTCAAATAATCTTAACGAAACCGTATCACAAATTTACTAGCTATTATGGTCGTGCATTATGCATCACGTTAGACTTTTCGTCATAGTGCGTGTGTGTGTGTGTGCGTGCGTGCGTGCGTGAGAGAGAGAGAGAGAGAGAGAGAGAGAGAGAGAGAGAGAGAGAGAGAAAGAGAGAGAGAGAGAGAGAGAGAGAGAGAGAGAGAGAGAGAGAGAGAGACAGAGAGCGAGAGAGAGAGAGAGAGGGCGAGAGAGAGGGAGAGAGAGATGGACAAAATCTCTGTATCACATTTTCATGGTATGCAAACAGGAAAGCTGTTAATGTTTGGAATAGATCTGAACCTTCCAATCATTTTAGCAATGCCCCACCCATCGCTAGCTAAACTCCACCCACACCTCGAGCGTGTTGGGATCGTTCGATCTCTGAACTCCCCGACTTGCAATTTCCAGTAAGGAATGCTCTAGTTAACTGTTGAATATGGCGGCATCAACGCCAAGTCAAATTAATTAAAGAAAAGTATTCAACATAACGTTTATTAAATAGTAAAGACATACAATTCGTACAACCTGACGGCCTATTAAGCGACAATAGTGGAATATCTCGTGTCATTCATGACGTAATGCCTGGAGTCACGTGATTTAACGAGGGGGTTGGGCTTCATGATTGAGCGAGTTCCCTGAGTCAGGAAAAAGACGAGTCCAGACATGTACCCTGTCCCTCATCCTTACACAATGCGTCGAAGATATCAGTGCCTTTGAAGTCGCTTAATTACCCTCATTAACCCGTGTACAGCATCATTACACTATAGGATGCCAGGAGTCACGTGATTTAACTATGGGGTGGGGCTTCGGGATTGAATGAATTCCCAGAGTCTTGAAAAGACTAATACCGACATGTACCATGTCAATCATACTTACACAATGCATTAACCCTTGTCAACCATCATTACGCTAATAACCCTTAAGCTCACCTGATTGGATGACAGGAGTCACGTGATTTAATGAGGGGAGGGGCTTATGACCACACGCTACATCTAACATTCAATCAGAATGGCGGTGAGTTGGACACTTCAAAGGAAAAACTGACACAAAATGTGGCGGAGATCAAAGGAAAAAAGGTGTTAAAATAACAAAGGAAAGAACAAAAGAAAAAGGTGTGAAAAAGGGGCCATTGCTGCACTTTTTGGTTACAGGCCCCCACCTCTACTGGCATCCTCTACATCCGACCTATACACGAGGTATGCGACGACGCGACGATGTTGCTGGATAGTTGGACACGGGGATGTGAGAGGAGTGTGTGCTACCAGGGGATACAGAGACCGGCCTCTAGGACCGGTAGAATGATCATGTTCCAGTGGGGGCGGGTGAGCATTCCCACTAATATTGAAAACCACTGTCTCATCCCAGCTATTCGTGTGTCCAGTATGTCTTTGCATATTTCAGTTAATTTGTGACTACCTTAAAATTAAGCGTTAGAGCACAGCGAGTCGTGAACTGGCTAGATTGGGTAAATAATTGAAGTGGCCTTACAACGCCGATGCGATGATTCAGGCCTTAACTTGTTCATTTATATATATATATATATATATATATATATATATATATATATATATATATATATATATATATATATATATATATATATATATATATATAGGGGAGGGGGAGTATAGGTTGTCCTAACTAGGAACAGCCCCTGCGCCATTGAGGTGCTAGGTTAGAATCTACCTAAGTATAAAAACCTGTTGTCAGGACATTCCTTGTTACGAGGAGTATGTGCCTCGTGTGGGCCTCCGACAAAATATTTTTGGCCCAGTGAGAGCAATGCTTCTTGTGGACCTCCATATCAGAAACAACTCTGCGTCAAAGGTGGAGGAGGAGGAGGAAGCTCAACCTCACTGATCATCCCAAAACCGATAAATGAAAATCATGGGATGAATTGTATATATATATATATATAGGGATGCTTACTGTATTACTTGTTTTCAGACATGGTCAGAGGATTTAAACAAAAGGTGTAGGCCGAATCTCTATCAGTAAGTTAGTAGGTGCTGCTTTATTTAGGCGAGCCTTCTTGTGGCGCTAGACTATACAGCTATGTTTTAAGTCCAGCAAAGAGGTTGCTAGGCTGCTAATGACTTATTACCACTTAATTTTTAACACAGTTCGTCTTCCTGGCGTATGTTCTCGAGCCCCTCCACTGAGATATTGCCAAACGGCCTGGAAATTCCCCACAGGTATAATTTAGGATGGTAAAGTTCCAAAACGATGCGTCTTGTTTCAGTCTTAGTCACTCGTCATTTTAGTGTGGTGTGACAGCCAGTTTGAATCGGCCGGACACCTGCTACTTTTGGCTTAAAGACCCTTATACAAGAGTCTTTACAAAAACTGCGTCAGCACAATTATGATGGGTCAGCATCTGATCATGGCATCAGATTGTTGGATGTGCTACGAGTCACGTTCTAGCATGTATGTAATTGACGATAGCTTAGTGGTACGACTACCGCATCGAACTACCTCCCGGTCCCAACTGAGGAACTGAAGAAGTTATTGGTTTTGTTTGGCGTCTATCGAGTCCATGATTCCAGGTCCCATTCATGCCATTCTAGTCTATTATTGGTAACTTCCCCAGTTTTTACACTGGCACCCATTTATACTCCTGGGTGGAGAGAGGCGACGGGGAGTGAATGAGATTGCCTATGGTTCTAGTGATCGTCAGTTGGACGAATGGAGACATGATCTCTGGGTGGCTGTTTTAACAGCTCTGCTTGCTATCACCCGAGCTACCGCCTCCTCGACTGAGTAACTTATATACTCGCCTGTGGCCAATCAGGGCCCATTTAGGTCAATTTAGCCAATGAGAGCATTATCACGCTAAGCTGATACCAGGAAGGAAGCACGTGACCGTGACATCACGACGACCTTTACCTTTCTACATACATGAGCATTCCCTATGGTATCTAATAGTACCATGCGTGTGTTAATTATGAGGGAATTTAACGATATCTCAGCCAATACCTAACAGATTTTAGTTCTGTAAAAAGATTCGTGATTCCCCATGAATCCCGGTTATGCTAGTTCCAAGTATCACCGGAATCGGCCTCGCATTGGAAATTTGAGAATACGGGTAAATATACATGATAAGTAGCGATTCCCAATACCGCCTTAGCAACACAGGCCTGGCAAACTCTATCATGCGCCGTTCTATAGAACCATACTTGGGAGGGTGAGTTTGGAGAAACTCAGGGCCGGGCCAACTTTGGCCAGACCCTGGACGATCTGTGCTACAGATTGCCTCAACTATTTAGGCCTATGAAAAGACGCTCAATAGGCCAAGCTATATCAACCAGTCCTGATTGGCTGAACTTGAACAACAACTCCGCCCAGTATAATAAAGTCATATTGCAATACACCATCCATTCTTTCCCATTGGATAATGGTTTTAAGGAACCAGTGCGTATGAGCAGATTTTCAAGCCAGTAAAAAGGCGCCAATTTAATTTTAACATTACATAGATTAACTTTTAATTATATAAAGCTCGCCGGTAGTGCCTATCTACAATGTTTCCATACTTTCCAGTTTTGGAGCAGCTGAATATTTTGACAATCATTTGACTGCGGGTTGTTGCTGCCTTAGGCAACAACATATTTAAGTCAGATTAGTTCCAAAACAATCAGCAGAATTGATAAATATTTGTACCGAAAATTGTAGTCAAATTATTTTTTTTAATATTGGCAAAATACTGACAAGATTCCTAATATTGCAGACCAAGGAACCCTTATGCGCTACGCAAGCCCAAGAGGCCACCCGTCCCCCAGCCAATCTGTGGCACATTGTGCTCGTTAACAGCATACGGAAAATACTATTCAATGGTACTCTACGCCGCATTCAAGACAACATCGATGACTTCACTGGATCGTGTCAAAGGGGCTTTAAACGTGAACGCAGCTGCCCAGATATCGTATGGGCTCAATGCATGATTGTGTCAGTAGTCATGTCCAGACACTGAGATCTCCACAAAACGGACATTTACATGTCACGAGCCTTTGACACAATTAAACGCTCAAAGATCCTAGATGTACTACACCAAGTCGGTTGCAATGGAGATGAGTTATGCCTAGTGAGACCACTACTTGAAGGCATGAAGCTGAGAGTAAATGTCATGTCAGTGAAATCTGTTACGTTGCTGAGCACTGCATTGAGATCTGTGCGGGAAGGTTCCACAACACTAAATCCCAAAGTGTCCATACTGGGTATGCCTCTAGAGATGGAATATGCCGACGATGTGGAATTCATAGACGAGGAAATGAAACCCCTCGACGAACTATTCTCAACAGCCGCACCCAAACAAAAAGCTGAGCATCTTGTATGAATGAATCCAAAACAAAGCTCATCTAATTATACCAATCGAGAAAGCATGAAACCAAAGAAGATGATGATTTAATTCGTGGTGGTGAACCCTCGAGGAAAAATAAAACCCGGGCTCACTGCTCTGCAGTTCTGCTTATGTTGATGCATGCTACGTCATAGGGAACATACCTTACCAGTCCTTCTGGAAGCTATGGATTCGTAGATCAAAGATACACTTGACAAGAAGACTATGTCTATACAATGCAACCTATGTATCATTGATGACGTATAACTGTAACACCGGGCCAGCATCCGAAGACATCTCTAGAGAAACTTGATTCCTACAACTGCAAACACATCCAGCAACATCGCTGGACACCGATGGCCAGACAGCAAAATTCCGAACAATGGACTATACAAGATCTGTAGTACACCACCACTGTCCATAAATGTTGCCCAGCAAAGATGGTGCATGTTTGGCCCTGTGCTAAGGATGCCAGAAGACACGCCAGTACAGCGAGCCTTGGAATTCGCCCTCTTGGGAGCCAGCACATATGCATAAAGCAAGATGAGGATGGCATTGCAATAATATGCTAAGCTTGATGCAATGCGACTTCAAGAAAGCAGGACTCGGTACGCTCAGTTAAAGAACAAACCTGAGGAAGCTAAAGATTTTGGCCACGGATAAGACACCGTATAATGACTCATTGCAGCTGTGAGATGTCGCTATTATTACAGCCACAGAATACAGTTATCATATATACTGTGCATGAACCATTATTAGCAACCCTTGGAACGAATGACGAATTGTGTATAGCAATGGTTATTTGTATGGTATTCTAATATAAAAACGTGGACATTTTGAATAAGGGATCCAGCTGTGTAAGTCTTAATACACTTCACGCCTGCTATGTAGCAAATTTGTATGAAAAGACCTCGTGCTAGTGTGTGGTCAGGTGAATATGTGGTTAAAGTCTCGACATGATGCGGGATGTGGTAGGTCATCTTATGACACAAATGAGATGCCCTGTCTAAGAGGGGGCACACAGACTATTATTCCCCTATCAAAACGGGGGAATTTTGTGTATCTGAGATTTCATTTAATACGAACCACATATGGTGTCTAATAGGGAACACAGTATGATATATCTAAACCTGTATTAAAACTGGAAATAGTTTGCGTCTCTCAACTAGTATTGACATATCAAGTAAAGTATGCTGTCTCTGTAACCTCTATAACCAAGCAGTCTTCACTTATAATATGTTCTTATTAGCAAGTTGTATAATACACACGAAGTTGACTGGCAATGTGGGGGCATGCGCAAACAGGCAACATGCATACATCTCTTGATCATACGCATTAAAACGGGAAACAATTATTATCAAAACCGAACGTAAGAGACAAAATGTGAGGTCTAATAGCAGCATACAAAATTTGTGTCAAAATCTGAAAATTGGGAGGTTGGGTGTAAGAAAGAAATCCATCAGATGTCATTTAATACACATGAGATCTACTGTGTAACAGAGAAGTCTATTCTGTGCATGTCTCATCAAGTAAGGGCATAGCCAGTGACCGATGCTATGAAAAGACGGCACATTATAAACACGTCTTCAGCCACAGCATCTGGCAGGTGGCTATCTTCACAAATTAAGTATCATGTAAAGGAGGACTGATATATGAATCCCATATATCATGAGTTAATGAGCATCAAAATTAGGACCATTTGCAAAAAATAGTATTATCAAGCGTGAAAATTGAGCAAATGAAATATGATGTATAATTAGGAAACATACAACATTGATCTAGCATATTAAAGGTGACGTTGTTTATATGAAATTTCCTGATAAACCTCAGGGATATTGTGTAAAGACGATAACATTTTGTGGTTAAATAGTTTTAACAAGATATAACAAGGAAACAATGCTCTTGAATGGGTAAAACATGATTCATGTCTTTGTGCCACAGTATCTGAAGTAGTAGTGTCGGTAGTAAAATCATACCACCTCCCTCAACTGGATTTCCATTTAGATAAATGAGCCCCCACCTCCATCAACTGGATTTCCATTTGAAAAATGAGCCCCCACTGCCCTCTCAATCCCTGGGTCATAGGTTGTTGAGACAGGGGCCACCACGGATCACCGAACGGCTGCCAGAGAGGTAGGATCATCCCGACACTACTACCACCAGAGGCTGAAGGCCCATTTAGAGACAAGCCTCCACAGTGATATACACCACTGATCACCATCAACCAGAGGGCCGGACTCTCTCTCTCTCTCTCTCTCTCTCTCTCTATTCTGTGTAGGCTCAGACAAACACGCCAGAGTCGCATCAGGCACCGCCTTGTGATCAACCCCACACACATCTGAACAGGTCTCACCGCCCATTTAGAGACAGGCATCCACAGGGCTATACATCCTCCACAGGTACTGATCGCCAGCACCACACATAATAGGGTCTGAACGCCCATTTAGAGACAGGCATCCACATGGACATACACCACCTACAGGTACTGATCGCCAGCACCACACATAATAGAGTCTGAACGCCCATTTAGAGCCAGGCATCCACAGGGATATACACCACCCACTGGTACTGATTGCCACACATAATATGGTCTGAACGCCCATTTATAGACAGGCATCCACAGGGATACACACCACCCACAGGTACTGATCGCCAGCACCATACATAATAGGTCTGAACGCCCAAACAGGCATCCACAGGAATATACACCACCCACAGGTACTGATCTCCACACATAATAGGATCTGAACGCCCATTTAGAGAAAGGCATCCACAGGGATATACATCACCCACAGGTACTGATCGCCAGCACCACACATAATAGGTCTGAACTCCCAGACAGGCGTTCACAGGTACTGATCGCCACACATAATAGGGTCTGAACGCCCATTTAGAGACAGGCATCCACAGGGGTATACACCAAGAGTACTGTTGCACAGATTCGCGCTATTGCAAAGCAATTCGGCCTTAGAGGCTACTCTAAGGCCAAGAAAGCCGACCTGCTCCAGATGATCGCCCAGGTCTGTGCCGAGGAGTGGCAGAAGCAACTCTCCCACGCAATGAATATGGGAAGGTTTCCAGCGCTTACCAAAGAGGATCCTTGGAATCCCCACAAGAAAGCGCAGCAGATACGTGAGCATCGTCAGTTGGATGAGGAGGTGACTGCTGGCTTGCGAGCCAAGACTATAGCGACGTGGATGGAGGCCCATCCACTGGAGCGATTAACTCTCAAACGCAGGATCGTTAAGCAATGCCGAGGTCTGAGCCTGGGCCGGAGCATAAGGGGGCTGAGGTCTGAACCCTAAGCCCGGCGCATGAGGCGAGAAGGCGAACACATTCTCGACCAGCGTCTCGGCGAAAGGGAGACAGAGGATAGAGGACGCCGGTCAGTATACTGGGCATTCTTCAGAGGTCTAGAAGGAGACCTCACAGGCCAGATCATGCAAAGGATCCAGCAGACTGTCCAGAACGCCTTCTACCTCTGCTACACCCATACATATCGCATCCATCACACCTAAGACGGTAGGGTGATGCTCTTCCACAGGAATGCTCCAGGGAGCCGGTGGCTGAACACGATAGGAGCAGCTCAGGACTGGGTGGCAGCAAGAGAGCAAGCTCGCCTCGACACAGACAATATCGATCGACCCAACACCAAGTGGGCTTTCGTTCGATCAATCAACGCTGAGGTCAGGGCTGTCATCGACCGCCAACCTCTGCGTGGGACAGGCCCCCTCCCAGACTGGCTATGACAGAAGAAGAGTATGACTGCCCTCGACTCCTACAGGGACAACATGTATCTCTGGAGATGTCTAGAAGTCCACTGAGGAGCAAGAGCTGATAGAAGTACAGCTCTGCACGAGAGCTTGCCACACAGTTCTATGGCAAGACAGTACCTGATGTCTGCAAGACCGCGCTGGATCAGCTGGACAAGGTAGAGTTCTTCGCCAAGATCAGGATACGCGTGTATGAACCAACCGAAGAGGGAACCTGGCACATGATCAGGCAAGCAGCTCACTACTATGACACCATGACGAGCGGAGTGTGGGACAACCATGCCTGCTACATCAAGAACATCTCCAAGCTGGCACATACACTAGTCTGCAGTCACTGTCAGCAGATGTTTACACATGCATGCAGTCTTCAACGCCATGCTGATCACTGTACAGGCGGCAAAACAAAAATCGTGTGTCCTGGTGAGAAGGTTGAGGAACCACAGTCTATCCGCCCCAACAATCCAGTTCAGCGGCTATTCATTGGATCGAGTATACGCATACGATCATGTCGATAGTCACTTACAGAACTGGCGGTATGATCAGCGAACGAAAAGAAGAAGAAGAAGAATTGGATCGAGTATGAGTCGAGAAACAGAGGCATACACATACACCATGTAGAGTGTGGGCATGGTGGCGAGCATTGGATCGAGGGCGTTCCCGTAGATGGTTATGATCCGACCACCAACACCGTGTGTCCACAACGGGTGTCCACAACACCAGCGAGGTGAGGATGCCGAACAAAGATACCGCAAGACAGTCCTAATAGAGGAGAAGCTGAGAGCCTCTGGATGCACGCTTATGGTACAGTGGGAGTGCTGTATAAAACGCTGCCCAAGTGGCCCTAAACGAGTTCGGACTGTCCCATACCCACACTTAATAGTTTACAACTTCGAAGCACTCCTAGATGGTATCAAGACTCATCCTACGGAGACTCTCATGATCGAGAGTACCCACATACCTATCTCTGTGTCCGTTGGCTGCTCCTTAGAGGGCGCCACGAGTGAGCCCACTCACCTCTGCAATCTTGACCCCAAAGAACTGATCAGAGAGTTCATGCTGGAGATCCAATGGCGAGCATCTCTAATCCGGACAAGGGTTAGGGCACAGTACATACCGACAGACCTGGACAAGCTCCCAAAGCGACAGCAGCGACTGATCAACGAGTGGTGTGACCAATTGCCTGTACTGGGGTTCAACTCTGGGCGGTATGACCTGAACCGCATCAAGAACTACTTTGTCGATGAGCTGACTGACAGTAGAGGTACAGTGAAAGTCGCCAAGAAGGCTAGTCAGACCATGTTCCTCATAACACCTGAGGTACGGTTTCTCGATGTGCTGAACTACCTCGGCCCAGGAGCCTCGTACGAGGTATGGATCAAAGCTTACGGGTGTACACAGCAGAAGAGCTGGCTCCTGTATGAATGGTTTGACACACATGAGAAGCTCAACTATCCAGGGCTTTCTGACTACTCAGCATAGACATCTAAGCTCAAGGGTGGCTACCTCTTGATGCGAATAGAGTGGGAACAGTGTAACGAGACATTCAGCGAGCATGGAATGCGGACATTCGCCGACTGGCTGTGATATTTCAACAACCTGGACGTCAGTCCATTCATCGAAGCCCTAGAGCAGATGCGGGAGTTCTACACAGAACGAGAAACAGACATCCTCAAAGATGCTGCGTCTCTCCCAGGTGTGTCACTGCAGTACCTCCTATATGGGACCGCTCAGCACATGTCGGATGTTAGCCTCTATTCACCGGACAAGGAAGCCTATGAGATGCTGAATGGTGCTGTTGTTGGTGGTCCCAGTATCGTGTTTACCAGATACTTCGAGGCCGGTGTGACTCGAATCCACCAGAGTGAGCGTGTCTGCCAACGTCCACTCGGCTACGACGCAAATGCCCTGTACCTGTCAACGATGGACAAAGAGATGCCATGGGGTAAGGGGAAAGTACGCCATTGGTCTGGTGCCAGTGGGGTAGCTAGCTTTAAGGAGGCTCTCCTAGCAGACAACCGGTTTGGGTTTGCTGAGGTGGATATAGAGGTCCCCAAGGCTCTGTGGGCAAAGTTCGAGGGAATGCCTCCTCTCTTCTATAACCGCGAGATCCCAGTAGAGGCAATCTCGTCTGAGATGCTGGCATATCTAGGGCGAACAAGGAGGAAGCGGCCCACCACCCAGACGCTGGTCGGTTCCTTCTCTGGCAAGAAGCGGCTGCTGTACACCCCGACCCTCAAGTGGTATATAACCCATGGCCTGATGATCACTGCTGTATACCGCACCATAGACTATGAGGCCTAGCGCCCATTCGAGTGGTTCGTGGAGAATGTTATAGAGGCCCGCCGCATGGGAGATGTAGGTAAGAGCAAAGCGATCTTGGTGGATCTCTTCAAACTCCTCAGCAACAGTGCCTACACGAAGGTCATCGAGGCCATAGCAACACCAGCTTCATGAAGGAAGAACGCGTGGTAGACAAGGCCCCTGCGTAGTGCATGGTTCCAAGATCGCGAGGAGATCAGTGAGTCATACGAGCTCCAGAATCGCAAGCTGAGAATCACAATTCGAAGGTCCTTCCAGGTGGGGATAGCCATTTATGAGCTCGCGAAGCTGCGAATGCTGGAGTTCTACTGCGACTTCCTCGATCGCTACATAGCTCGTGACATCTTTGAGTACCTGCAGATGGACACTGACTCTGCGTATATCGCTATAGCCGGCTCCAACCTCGACGACGTCATTCACCCTGAGATGCGAGCAGAGTACCAGGCTCATAAGCGGGACTGGCTAGCTTGGGACAAATGGTCTGGATGGACTCTGCGACTGTTTAAGCTCGAGTTTGAAGGCTCTCCTGGCACCGCTATCTGCTCCAAATGCTACTACGTAGAGAGCTCTGCTGCAAGTAAATGCTCGGCTAAGGGAATGTCAAAGCGGCAGAATGAGGTCTCTTGCCAGAGGTCCTATAGCGCCCTACAGGGTATGGTGATGTATGCGCAGGAAAATCTCGGACTCTCCGCTTATTATGATAAGCGCCATGTGCTGCCAGATGGGGTCCATACCGAGCCCATCGAGTATCATGTTAGCACCTTAGCGGGTGGTAGCTGTGTGTCTTCAGGGACTAGCTGATGCTCTTCTACGACAAATGGTCGCCTAGGTACTCCGTGCTGGCATGCCAGGTAGTACAGTGTAGGCTGCCCCTCCGCCTCCACATACCTGTCAAGCCTGCGAACATCTATCGACCAGTTAAGATCTGTTGCACGCCGTCGACCACCTTCCAGCTCACCAGGCTCATACAGGTACCAAACTAGAGCATCAGGTGGTAGGTCCTCCTCTCCCTTGTTCGCTCCTCTAGGGCTGTGACCAGCAGATTGTCGAATAGCCTCTACCGGCTTCTTCCCGATTAGCCTAGTAACTGCTGCATTAGATCTCTCCACCACAGCAGGCAGCCCCCTCACCCATACTCTAGAATGTTCACTCAGCGCGGCCATTTCCTGGGCGTATTGGTGTAGGAACAGTCTCTCTGCCACTGTCCGATTCCACTGCTCAACGATAGCCTGAGCATGGTGATGCCCTACCTCGCCTCACTGCCACACTGTGTTTCCGCATGAGGGCTGCAGTCTCCCCTCGGAACTCCTTACCCTCATCCACCTGCAACAATTCCGGCCACTGGAGGGGATTTTCTGAAGCCTCGTAGACACCCTGGAATGGCTAGGGCACCGGGCCAGCTGACTTGTCTGTGAGCGGTACTGCCGCCCTGTAACTGCTGGTGACATCGACGATGGTGAGGGCATACTTGTAGGTCTTACGACCAACCGAGTCATCTGGAAGGAATAGAACATCTGCCTGGTGAACTCTGTTCGGGACAGTTTCCTCGAAATGGGCATGCCTGATGTGCCATGGAAGAGGTCTGTATATCTGCCACATCGCATGGTGGCTGAGCCACTGGCTAAATGTGAAGTTGTGGCCCTTTGCAACATGCAGCCTCGAGTAGTTGAGGGGGCTCACGGTAATATCCACCAGGCTGATAGTAGAGTTCGTCAAGAAAGACGTAACTCCCGGATTTCATCACTGACGTCCACTCCCGTCCTGTCACGCACAGCCTGGGTGAACTCTAAACAGATGAACAGATGGCCATCATTTATTCGACCATCACTGAAGACCTCCTCAAACACCTCCGTACACTGGCGTCTAGTCTCTGCTGGATCCTCACTGAACAGTAGTTTATCGACCAACCCTTGGAAGTTAAGGGACTTGACCAGGTCGTACAGAGACGCCATCCTTATATAGTATGGCTTAAATGTGACTCCAAAGAACGTACCTACTCCTGATGCGATGGCTGGTGTGGCTTCAGAAATCTTCTCCACCCCATGGAGAGCATTGTTGGCGATCTTGCGGACCGCCTCGCCAGCCTTCGTTGTGAACAGAGCGATCAGAGCCCCAACTGCTGCCAGCGGCCCGATAGAACCTTTTACGTAAGTGCGATAGATTCCATTCGTTCTGTGTACTAGCTTGCAGGATTCAGGCACAATCTCCACATCATACTCACCCGCAGTCTCCGCTAGATCGTAGTCGTCTGCATCCTCCTCATCATAGTCCTCCTCATTGTCCTCGTCATCTATATTTTCGACTGGATCAGCCTCTGGTTCATACATCACGTCGCCGTGGTCCCCACTGCAGCTATATAGTAGCTTTAAACTGTAGTCTATAGCATGGCATCTGCAATCTTGAATGCGGGCATGTTTGCCTTAGCGAACTGGGGACTCAGCTTCGCTGACAAGAAGGCGGCAGAGGTCGAGCATGAGCATCATAACCAGGTGATGGTGAAGCTGTCTAAGGAGAAGGTTGAGTGCAGCAAAGCCCTCGAGCATATGCGCCAGAGGGAGGCACGCCGACGCCAACTCCGAGCTCGGGTCAACCAGAGCCTCAAAGAGGCAGATGAGAGTCTCGATGAGTACTACGAGGCTGTATCTGAGCCAACGCTCGACTATGAAGCATCGACAGGTCAGAAGACAGCAGAGCTTATAGTAGTGGTCGCAGCTGCAGTGGGGACCAGGGCATGAGTCGTGCTCTACGCATGCTCAAGCTGAATACCTGATGTGTTCGACATGCATACCTTAGCATAGCCAAAGTAAAGTACCGTCACATCTAATGAGCGAGTCCCAGCTATGAGGTTTCTGATGTTGAAGCTGAGCCAGTTGCCCTGATTAGGTGGGATGTCCCTGCCCCCGAGGTGGTGACGGCCCTCGAGTGCCGACTCGAGGTCGTCGCTTCCACTGGTTAGGCGCAGAAGTGCATATGACTTAGTTTTCTGTCTGTAGAGTTGGCAATCAGCCAGCTCACATACCTCATGTTGCAAGAAAGTGGCCAGATTAACCTCTCTAGCATGTGTATACCGGGCAATCACGCACCATAGGAGATTTCGATCGCCATTCATGACTATATGTTTGTCTTCGTCCTTGACATATTTCCTGACACCATACAGGTTTTTAAATGTCTGAGCTTTAATTTTCTTGATTGGATCATGGAAGGATTTCTTTGCACGTGACACACTAACTGCATGCTGTTTAATTAGCCACTGATTGGGGAATATGCGCAACTACTCCTGCCTTAAATCTGCTTTCAGAAGAGATTCCTGGATTTCATCTATGGCCAGGCCTTTGGTGACTATACCTTGTACAATTTCTTGGATATTATCTTTGGCTGAGCAAACACAAAGTCGCTGCAAGATGGAGAGAAGGTTGTCAACATGTGTTCGCTTCGTTCTGAACAAGACTACCTCTAATCCTAAGCATTTCTCTTGTACCAGCCCATAAATGAGATCTCAAAGGAGATTCTCCAGCTTGCTAGTGTGGTATGGCAGGGATGTCATTGGGTACTGAGTAGGCCAGAGGCCTAGAATCTAAAGATCAGTTTCGGGGGGGGGGGGGTGGGGTGAGCCAATCAGAAATGGATCCAGCGGTCCTTCCCTGAGAGAGTTCCGATATTTAAGTTTCACGAGTAGTAATCGAAGTGATAAAAGAGCATCTTTATTTGCGTCAGAATCTTAGGTGATATAGTTTCTAGGACACAGTTACGTTGGTATGATGATATGTTATGGAGTGGCATCACGTTTAAATATGGGTTGCCTATACACACAAATTGATTTTATTAGGCATTACAGATACTCAGTCGCACAATCTAGGAATTTGATAATAGATCAATACAGGTATATTTACTCCTTGGCACTCATAGTAGTAGAGTACTATAAAGAAAGGGATTTGGTGGTTGAAAATAAAATGTGGTTGAGACTAGGATTTACAGTTTTTGTAGCATTGAATATCACTAGCCATTGCTTTGCCCAGCTAGAAATTACATCTAGGTCTTCATTTAATCGTCTCTCTATTTCAACAGACGATGAATCATCCCGGCATAGGGAAGTATTATCAGCATTTTGAAACATCACTGCCGCCGCCGCCGCCGCCGCCGCCGCCGCTACTACTATTACTACTACTACTACTACTACTACTACTACTACTACTACTACTACTACTACTACTACTACTACTACTACTACTACTACCACTACTATAACCACGACGACTACCACTGCCATGCCACTACTACTACGCTTCTAAGGATATTAAAAAGACAATACAATGCAGTCATCATTATTATATATCCATCCTTAAATCGTAGTCTATGTGTGAGCCCACCTTTACAAATGCTATTATGCTGTTGAAGGGATAGCGAATATAACGTTAAATAGAATATCACTGTATTAGTTATAATATTAGGTATCTAGATAAATGTATTGCATACTAATTTAATTGTAAATATTATAAACGAAATCGGTGAGAAAATACTGAACTCTGAAATGCCGCTTTTGAGAGGGTCATGTACGGTTTACGCTTTTCAGATCTATGACCGTGAGCAATGCCTCACATTGTGTTGCCAAACCCAAAGCGAAATCCCCGAGTGTTGAATAGATCTATAACAAAACAGCCAAACCGGTTTAGAATGGCGCCTGCACGCGCTAAAACGTGGCCACTAAATACAGCTTTTGTTAAGGGAAATAGATTTAGGAGCCAATGGAGGAATCCAGCTATAAGCTCCACTCACACCTCCCTCGTGTTGGGATCGATCAATCACTGCTATAAGCTCCACCCACACCTCGCTCGTGTTGAGATCGATCAATCACTGAACTCCCTTACTATAAATTTCCGGGAAAGGTTCAATAACATAGAAGATTTTCACACAAACCAAAAGATTGACCAATCAAAATTTTGAATAGAGTTTCTATAGACTACCACGATAGGGTCCTTCTAGTCAAATTCTGTTGAAATCTGTCAAGGCGCTATAAGGAGACGCGTTTTGAAAATTTCTGTTAATCTTTAATAAAATCTAATGGTATCCTGGACGGCAATTAGACATAAGACATTTTCTATGATAATGGATTTTTTCTGTATATGACGTCATAATTATTTAGGTCAGATGTAGCTGGACGTCACAATCAAAATGTGTAATGAATGACGTATCTAGCTCCACCAGGAACATTGAATAGCCAGTCAAGTATGCGAATTGCACGTCTTTACTATTTAATCAACATGCTGTTGAATATTTTGAAACTAATTTGACTAGACGCTGTTCGAATTGTATGTCTTTGCTATTTATTCAACAGTCATTTTCTATGATAATGGCTGGGTTCGATCTGTAACTGAAGGATATGACGTCATAATCAATTACTTCATATACAGGCTGACGTCACAATCCAAAATGTGTAAATGAATGGCGTATCGAGCTCAGTCATGAACATTGAATAGTCCGGCAAGTGTACGAATTGTATGTCTGTTTAATCAACATCGTGTTGAATATTTTGAAACTAATTTGACCTGGCGTTGTTGCGGCCAGAGGCAGCAAACCTTTAAAAGCACCCAGTCAAATTAGTTTCAAAATAGTCATCAGCTTACCTGTATAGTTACCTTGAAATTGGAAGTCTGGGAATTCATTATTCAGCGTATATATATATCGATTCCAACACGCAAAAAGGGGTGGAGCTTAGCTAGATATAGGCGTGGCATACCTAGAAATGGATCTCTCTATTGAAATTGTCATGAGCAAATTGACCACAAGCAGCAACAGCCCGCAGTCAAATTGGTTTCAAAATAGTCAACACCTTACCTGTATAGTTTTCTGGAAATTGATAGTCAAGAAGTTCAGAGATCCATCGATATCAATACGAGCGCGGGATTAATGTATTAATAAACCATCCGGATTCAGTGACCGATTGACTAACGTTAGGCCTATGGAAGTCATTTCAAGCAACCGCCACCAAGATGTGACTTAATTGGGCACAATTGTGTGTTTTTCTAACAAAATCCTTTAGAATGTTTAACACAGAAATTTCAATATCTCAGATAAAGACAACTATACGAATATCTTTTTAATACTTTGACTGGTAGCCCACCCACCCTACCTACCTACTTGTGGCTATCATAGACCTGTATTAAGTATTGCAACGACAACGACTGCCCATGTAAGCCTATCATCTTCTCTTAATGTATTTAACCCTTTCATGAGGATGCCGCCAAAACCGGCCTCTACAGTGTTCTTGAGGATGTTAATCTGCAGGTCAAGAGATCGTTTTTGAAAATTCACCACTGAAATGACTGGCTCGATAATTGTCATTCCAATAGTAACATTTCAAAACAGTCGTCTATTGGCCTGCAAATAGGCACTCAATAACCAAATATTTTTTTATATTCTTGACTCAATTTAGATAATACACGGTTAATATTTTATGAGGACGACGATGATGTACCATGTCTGTTTAACCTTTCCCGTATTGTATTATAGTATGATGCACATTTGTTGCATTCGAGATAGCGTAAAAATTACAGACTTGTTACAGACAGTCTTGAGGCGTACTATGTGTGTGGTAAATTTCAAAAGAAAGACATGCAAAATAATATTGTAGAGGGCGAAAAAGTAGACAAAGATCGCTAACAATAATGGATCCATCTAAGAATAAAGGCTTGGCTTCTTCGAAACTACACCTCTAATGTAATGACCGGTCATCTTCTTACGTTATCACAACGACTAGACTGTTACACAGACTCAACTTCGGATACCAGACAGACCGGGACCCAGTCTAACTCCGTAGCAGACTGTAAAAGCAACACTGTGGATCGTGAAATCGCTACGTCAATGGCTACTCAATAGGCCCCTACATACGAGATACATTTCTCGATCTCGTATCGAAAGAGAACTCGAGGGGTACGAATGAATAATGGATGTGTGATTATCAGTAGTATCCTTTTGTCTTTAATCCATCCGTGGGAATAAATCCATGTAGGGCCAATGCAATTATGTAGAAGTATTGTTAGACTACCAATGTTCCAAATTTCCAATCAAAATTGCTGTCAATGATATTGTAGCAGATTGTTGAATACAGAAATCAACCGAAAGTGTAGGCCTATGCATGTGCTAAGTTAAGAGCGTCTACAGGAAACTCGGCCACAGAATTTCAACCATAAAGTTAGATAGGTATATCAATGCGTTAGTGAAGTAATGGACTGAGGTTAAAAAAGTTTTTACCATGAAATAATTTCGTAGTTCACAATTTCATACCGAAAATTTGCTAACTCTCCGGTGATTCACAGTTTTCAGTGCCCTATTGTCTGTAATATGGTTAGCCCCATAATTTCACCTACATAGACTTGAGCCTTAATATACTAGGTATATTCCGAATCTAACAAATTCTAGATGAAATAATTTTATTAGGCAAAAATTGGCTTAAATGTTGGGGTTTTCGTGCTTTTCGGTGCCGTACTGTCTGTATGTAATATGGTCGGCTCGAGAACTTCGCTCCCATTGACGTAGAGGGATTTGAAAACGATAGTTTTATTGGGAATTTAACAAAATTCGACTGTGAAGTAATTTCGTAGTATGCGATTTCATCGCGTAAATTCGTTCCAATTTTGGCAGATCTGCGGGTTTTCATGCCCTACCATTACCTGTCTGCAATAGGTTTGACCACATAATTTCACCGATATGGTTAGATAGCGATATGAACACGCTAATCAATCTTGAGTTTTCTACTACGTAGTAATTTCGTAATATTCAATTTAGTAGCCACGGACAGTTGTCAAATGCCAACAATTTACTATATTCGGTATCAGAATGTCTGTTCTCGATTTGTAATACATTTTTTTATCTATGGATGTATATAACTCAATATGAGCTAGTGCTTTTGTACAATTCTACCATCAAGTAATCTCATCGTAGGTAGTTAAATATTCGCCGTATGGCCCCATTATAATATGGTTGGTTCACATTCACCACATTCAGATAGGTGTCGGTATGTCCTGGCATATCGGTCATCATGGGTTCGGCCCCAGAATGTCACCCATATGTTTAGATAGGCATAGGCATAGGCATACGCTTACGGAGTAGTGAGATTTAAAACTATCTACCAGGAAATAATTTCGGCTCAAATTTAGGCCGATTCATGGTTTTCGTTGCACCCAGTCAAATTAGTTTCAAAATAGTCATCAGCTTACCTGTATAGTTATCTTGAAATTGGAAGTATGGGAATTTGTTATTCAGCGTATATATAGACATCGATTCCAACACGCAAAAATGGGGTGGAGCTTAGCTAGAAATAGGCGTGGCATACCTAGAAATGGATCTCTATTGAAATTGGCATGAACAAATTGAGCATTACATGGCTAATACCACTTGTTAATGCATGGTCCACACAATATGAACCACTTGTATTAAGAGAGCACCCGTATTTATAGGTCACATATTTTAACAAGGCCAATCATAGATTGTAGAGCCTTGTCATCCCGAACGCACATAGACCCGAATACAATACACTCATCCTCTGACGGAGCGAGGGTAATTAATACCACTTGCTAATGGGCCTTTTCAGGTTGTCTGTCCATCATATTACGTCATATGACGTCGTAATTAATTAAGTGACGCGTAGGATAACGTCATAATAATGACGTCATGACTGACTCGTTTTAGTCCATCTTAAATGCTTAATAATCTGATACGTTGTACGAATTGTATGTTTTTGTTATTTAATAAAAATGCTATTGAATATTTTGAAAGTAATTTGACTGGCCGCTGTTGCTGCCATAGGCAGCAAAAGGACCCAGTCAATTTAGTTTCAAAATATTCCACGGCTTACCTGTATAGATTTCTTGAAATGTATCGTTTAGTAGTTCAGAAATCCATCGATCCCAACTCGAGAGTGGTATGGGTGGAGTTTAGCTCGAGATGGGCAGGGCATAGCTAAACTAGAAAGGTCCATTGTATTAATAAGCCACCCCAGTTGGCATTGCCCTATTGTCTGTAGTATGTTCAGCCCCATAATTTACCCCACATAGACTTGAGCTTTAATATGCTAGTTATATTCCGAATCTAAGAAACTCTAGATGAAGTAATTTTAATACGCAAAACTTTGCTTAAATGACGGTGTATTCGTGGTTTTCGGTGCCCTACTTTCCGTAATATGGTCGGTTCCAGAACTTCGCTCACATAGACGTATAGGAGTTTGAATATGCTAGTTACATTGGGAATTTAAAAGAATTCGAACGTGAAGTATTTTCGTAGTATGCGATTTCATCGCATAAATGTGTTCCAATGTTGGCAGATCTGTGGTTTTCAATACCCTACCGTCTGCAATATGTGTGGATACATAATTTCACCCATATGGTTAGATAGGGATATGAACACGCTAATGAATCTTGAGATTTCTACCACGTAGTGATTTCGTAATATTCAATTTAGTAGCCACGGACAGTTGTCAAATGCCAACAATTTACTATATTCAGTGTTAGAATCTCAGTTCTCGGTTTGTATTCATTTTTTTTTTACATATAGCTGTATACAACTGAATATGTACTACTGCTTTTGCACGATTCTACCATCAAGTAATTTGGTAATATGTAGTTACATATTCGCCATATGGCCCCATTGTAATATGGTCGGTTCACATTCACCACATTCAGATAGGTGTCGATTTGTCCTCACATATCGCTCATAATGGGTACGGCCCAGAATATCACCCATATGTTTAGATAGGTATAGGCATAAGCTTACGACGTAGTGAGATTAAAAAATTTCATAACGTAAATAAGCTCAAACTTATGATAATTCATGGTTTTCATTGCAATACGTTCACCCCCCCCCCCCCCCACCCCCACCCCCCACCCCACCCCGAATTTCACCCACAAATACTTATAGGAAATATGCTAGTTGTATTCCGAATTTTTTTAAAATCTACAGGAACGTAATTTCATAGTACACAATTCCATACCGAAAATTGGCGCAAATTCTGTCAGATCAACGATTTTATGTACCATACTGTTTGCAATAGGTTCGATCCCAGAAGTTCACCCATATGGTTAGATACGTATATGAATACGCTAACAAAGTATCAAAGGTTAAAAAAATGTTTACTTTACAGTAATTTCGTCATATGCAATTTAGTAGTGGCACACCATTGTCAAATTCCAATAATGTACTATATTCGGTACCAGAATATCTCTACATGCTTTGTAGCCAGTTTTCGAACATAGGGCCATGTAGAGCTCACTATGTTCTCATGCTGTGCGAAATTTTGTAATAATTCTAGCACCAAATATTTATTATAGTAATGTGAAAATATTTCTATATATCCCATATTATTAGCCGCGTGTACTGGTAGAACCTGACTTATCAGGCCAATGCCCTAACATTTGTACATATGGTCAACAAGATCGTCATCATTACAATGGTTGAGGCCGATTTTGGCCTTTTTGTCGAGCAAAAACATTTGATTTAATAGTTTGTCACTGTTTCCAGTAAAGATATAGTTTAATAGGTGACATATATATGATAGCTAAATGAAACAGATCACGATGTCGTGTCTGTACTGCTTCTTGCGCTGATTTTCTACTGACTGGGTTGCCAGTTCTGTTGATTTCTTTATCTTTACAAGTTGTTGATACCTAATGATCCAAATTTGATCTGTTACGCTCTGTTGATGCAGTAGTGCAATTTTCTCATCACTGGCTGCTCTTTCTTAATTTTGTCTGTTCCTCTCTCTGTTAAGGAGTTTGGCCTGGAGAAAAAGGATGGATGGAAAAATTGTTGGACTGACCAAAAATATAAGCTGCTTTTCCTAGCCCATAGCTAATACTGCCCATATCTTTTTGCAAGAAATATTCCTTCTTTTGTGTTTATTGTCCGCGTATATTTTTGTCATAAGTGGCTTGTATGCCTTTATATAACTTCATTTTTTCATGAAACAGTTGAGTTTATTCTCAGAATTATAATAACCTCCGGGCACACTATTTACCATTGATGCCTTGCATCAATATGTGTACTTGTTTACTTTCGGTTTCGGTTTAGCTTTTGTTAACGACTGATACGCCTGCTGAAAAATTATGTACTTGACTGTATTTACCAGAAAATACTCAAAAACAGTTCATTAATTTTCTATTCCTAGAAATAACAATTGATTAGTGAATTGGTCCACATATGATACTTATCGCGCAGGTAAGCCGATGTCACGAAAACTGACAACTCTTGACAAATTGAAATTCTGCACACGCGATTCCTACAAACGTTTAGCGATTTCTTTTGATCCTGGGATTTAACAAAATAATGAAGAGACAACTAAAAAGATGATGTCAGAATATATTTAACTTTGTTAGCATTGTAGCATTGAGGGCAGCTGTTGTGATATGTGTAGTGGTAATAACTCGGTTAAAGACGGGCCAAATCGAATCATTTATTACGTAATTATTATGACGTCATCATCCACGCCACTTAGCGGAGTATGACGTCATATGACGTCAGGTGATAGATAGATACGTTGGAAAGGTGAATTAAACATACTGAACTATATAAACATGAATAAATATGGCTCGTGTATTCACCTTTCCAGAGTACCCACCCATCATATGACGTCATAATGAACTGCGTGATGTGTACAATGACATCAATTACAATCACAAAAACTTTCCAGCTTCCGGAGAGCGCATCATCTCACATCGACTACGGATTGACGTGTCAATTTCAGTGACACAGTAGCCTAACTTAGAAATGAGTACCGAGTATTCAAGTAACTATACTTCACCGTTTAATTATTTCTCTATATAGGTTTTGTTAATTATCTCGTATCCGTACTAATGGTTCCGATGACGAAAAGGAACCGTGACGGTCTTAGGACCAATAGTTATAATTTCTGTATTTGTTAATAGTTATTTTCATTTTCTTCAATGTGTTGCTAACCGCAATATAGTAGGTTCGTTAACCTGTATTATATAGCTTAATCGTTTGACACCGTATTGTTTGTTCTGGGTAGATTATGTATGTATATGGCCAGTGGCCATCCGTTAACTTGTTTTGCTTAGTCATAGAAAATATAGGACTGCAGTGCACGTAGGAAACACTATACAGCAACATTTATATATGCAGCATTTTCTCCCGCCACCAGCAATTTTTCACCGAGGTCGCTGTCCGACTAAACCTTTTCTATTCAGCTCGATAGGATAGGTTCAAAATGATTAGAGACACTTTCTTCATTACATACTGTGTAATATACTCTTCTCTTCCGGCAGTGCGATAATCTAGCCCCGCACTCCGGTAAGACTCATAACTCCAAGATTTTGTCTCTCTTCATATTCCTCTTAGCCTTGTGGCTTATTAATTGTTTAAAATATTAGAGTGGGCCCATTTTTGCCTACTATTCTTCTCCCGCTTTAAGCCGTGGTGACACCTTCCCGAGACGGAGGCCCGCGCGAGGCACTTGCGACGACGGTCCATGCTAGGATAATACTCCTCGCCCAAAACTAGCACTAGGAGTAGTGCCCGCGTGAGGCACATCACTTTTTCGTCTGAGATAGCCTTCTTCCTTTCAGGTTAGAGGTATAATAACTTATATTAAGTTAAATAGCTATGACTCGTGTACGGGAGCCTCCCTTGCGGGGATACCTCTGCGGACCTACGAGTCTGTGTGGTACCTCCGCGAGCCCCATGTTTAAAAGTTCATCTACCTGCCTCTATGTCTTGTATTTTCATATGCTAATACTCTAGTTTTATCTAGCATATTTTCAATTAGTTAGGTGAACGCATTGTATAGACTTATATTTTTAGGTCACCAAATCAAATCTTGTAAGTCCATAGATCACGAAATTGCTATGGACAGGCATACTGGTGACACAAATTCTTGGGATGAGACCATTGTGTGTAATGTTCGCGACAATGGTCGCACGGCCCCACCAGAATGATTGAGTTCCACCGGCCTTAGGAGCCGGTTTTTGTTTCCCACAGGGCAGTCTCGTTCAAGGTCCGTCACCCCGAGACCGGATGCTGACCAGCGTCATCACTCGTCGTGCACTTACGGCGCGGCGAGTCGACATGAGACATCAGAACGGCCCAACACTACCCAGCGAGCTACAATAGAAAAGGTTTAGTCGGTAGCATGCCATGCTAAACAAAGTTATAGCACGGACAGCGACCTCAGTGAAGAATTGTTGTTGGCGGGAGAAAGTGCTGTATATATAAATGTTGCTGTATAGTGGTTTCCTATGTGCACTGCAGTCCTATATTTTCTATAAATTATCAAAACATATCAATGGATGGCCGCCGGCCATAGATATACATAATCTAACCAGAACAATCAATACGGTATCAAATGATCAAAGTTATATATATATCAGTACAGGTTAACGAACCTACTATAGTGTGGTTAGCAACACATTGAGGAAAATGAGAATAACTATAAACAGATACAGAAATTATAACTAGCGGTCCTAAGACCGTTAAGGTTCCTTTTAGTCATCGGGACCGTTCTTACGGATACAATATAATTAACGAAACAAATATAGAGAAATAATTAAGCTGTGAAGTATAGTTACTTGAATACTCGGTAGTCATTCTTAAGTTAGGCTACCGTGTTACTGAAATTGATACGTCATTCCATGTTGACGTGCGTTGATGCATTCTTAGGAAGCTGGAAAGTTTGCGCAGGTTGGTTCCCGCAAGCTGTTATCCGCAAACAAGATTCCCACAAGAACATTCATGGCGCGAGTACATCGCTCAGAACTGTAAACCTAATAGGATGTCTAACGAGCAGTCAGCAAAAGATACGATAGTACTACTGTGGTGAAGAAAGTTCCCATACACCGATGGCACGGATGGAAGGTGTAAACAACCCGATCACAAGCGGGGGTTGTCAGAGGCAAACGAAAATACAAAACAAAGCTTCACAGTGCTTGGTACGTCAGCCAGCTCTGAAGACGCACCGTGCAGAGTTTACTTGCTGCGGTCGAAAGTTAGAAGCACCTACACTATATTAGTGCGGTGACGGTTGAAATACCACTTTGATGGCCAGCAGATCCGGCGAGTCATCCATCAAAGAAAATCCTGCCTCTACATCTGTAGACTCACATATTCAGGCCGTAAAGGCCTCACCGCAAATTCGTGTTCCGAAGTAGATATTAATATTCGTGAACAATAATAAGAAAGTTCCAAATTACTCCCGTAAGTAGGGAGTTACAAAATTGTTTTAGTGCGGTGGGTTGGGCAACTGCCAGCTACTGGAGAAAAACACATAGCGAAGGAATACACGTGTTGTCTGTCGCGCTGATAGTAGCTGGTACAGATCCAACCTGTTCAGCCCCTGGCCGAGGATGCTCTCGATCTCTGGATTGCGTCTCCTTTTATACTCCTCGTGACGTCACAGGCACAGGCTTAAACCAATCATCGTTCGAGCAACATCCAATCAGCACGTAGCTAATAATAGCGCAGCCGAATGTTCTAGAACATTCTAGAAGTTCTGCGTCCACGTAGTTATGACGTTACGGAAATATTTTGAAGATAATCAAGAAGGGGTTTCCGTGGATAACTCAGCCATTTCTTAAACGATTTTGAAATGGTCTACCGATTTAGAAAGCCCGTTGAATTCTGGTATTGATCAATGCCAGATTCAACGGGAACAGACAATCAATAAGGATTACAGGGTACCATCTCGGTACACTTAAAGTGCCATCCTATCTTGGTTGTAACTACGCACTCTAGCAAAACAGCATCTTGACGCGTGCATGCGCATCATGCGTTTTAACGAACTTAGTCGTTTTCGCAACGCGATCTCTCCCACGGGATCCTATACGCTTATGGCTCTACCCAGGGGGGCGTGTTCAGGAAACGAATCCAGGACAGGCGGCGCGTACCCAGCTTAGCTGGTACAGCCGGTATCCGACCGGTCGATCCGAACTACACTAGCACATTGATGCTTAATGCGATGTGCTCCGTGTCCGGCTGGTGACTTACTGTTGTCTAATAAATGGACCTTTCCAGTTTATCCACTCATCATATGACGTCATAATAATCAACTACGTCACGTGTATGATGACGTCATAATTAATGATGTCATGAATGGCGTAGATAAGTATGTCACCAACGCATAATTGAAGAGTGACTAAGCGTTGCTGTACAAATTGTATGTCTTTACTATTTAATAAACATTTTGTTGAATATTTTGAAATAATTTGGCTGGGCGCTGTTGCTGCAGCAATACCACATAGTCAAATTAGTTTCAAAATATTCAACAGCTTAACTGTATTGTCTTCTGGAAATTGATAGTCGGGGCGTTCGGGGATCGATCGATCCCAGTGCAGGCAAAGCGTGGTGGAGATTACTTAGGGATGGGCGCGGAATAGCTAAAACAGGAAAGGTCCATTACGTTTATGATCAACTCATCAACACGGTTTCACACAAACTTTGTCTGAATGATTACCGTTATGGCTTTTGTGATGGGATATGGTCGTGTCTGCAGATATATCTGTGGTATGTTACACGCAGACAGTTAGAGGCTCCTTATAAATCAAGAGGATTATTTTTTTATAGATCAAGAGGATGATCATGAAAGTTATGGTTCCTGTCAGAGACGAGTCGCATAGTTGTTATCAGTTCGCTTGAGTGACGCACCTTGTCACGTTTATTCGCAAAGCTCGGGTTACTACAAGTCGTGAAACTCTTCAAGTAAATCAAAGACATATTATTTTGGAGACTATAGATCGGGCAACAAAATATTGAACTCTGAAATTCCGCATTTCAGATGGTCATAACCGTTCGAACCGGTTATCTAACACCATGGGTGTGATCATACACAGACGGCTTGTACAATGTTTGCACTATTGTCAACGTGGTCATTACAGCAACACTGCATAGGCCAACACACACTAAATAGGGTCAAGTTCGACTCCTAACCATAGTTAGCTATAGCTAACTAGATTCCGAGTCGAACTTCAAATAGTTAACTAGCTAGTCAACTGTAGTCAACCGAGCACCCGAGCTCGATTGAGATGGTTAGTGCGGTATTTGCGTAAATTTCAAAATGGCGGACACCTATCGCTTGCCACGAATAAATGCATATAAAAGTGTAAATATTTGACTAAATAACTTAGAATTGATGAAATTGTGCTTTCCCATTGTATGTCAATGTTCCCAAGCCCCTATTCTTTCCAGCTTTATGTCATATTGACGCTTTTTGACGTGTTATCGGACAAAAATAACCCATTTTCGTAGGTCGTCAAAACAGACGACAGAAAGGGTTAATGGAGATTGGTACCTGGCTCCAAATGTCTGCAATAGTAATTCAATAGGGAACCGGATACCAACGAACTATAGTTAACTACCCAGTGTTCGGCTGGGCATAGCAACTGCGCGTGTTCAGTAAACCAGCAAACTAACCATAGTTAGCGAGTCGAACTTGACCTAGACCTTTCCAGTTTTAGCTATGCCCCGCTCAGCTCTCGCTAAGATTCACCCACACTTCTCCGTGTTGGGATTGATCGATCCCTGAATGCCCTAACTGTCAATTTCCTATAAGCTATAGTGGTAAGCTGTTGAATATTGTGTAACTAATTTGACCGGGCGCTGTTGCTGCCTATTATTAAATTGTAAAGACATGCAATTCGTATAACAACGTATAGTCCGTCTTCAAATATGCGTTCGTGACATACTTACCTACGGCATTTATTACTTAATTCGTTGTGATGCCATTCTACACATCACATAGTTGATTGTGACAGTCATATGATGGGTCGATCAAGTGGAAAAGTCCGTTATCGTGACAATTTGGCAAGCTTATAAAAGTTGTGTAACATTCGTGCTATGTAAGTTGCAACTCATGACATTTGCATGACATGATTAAGACGTCATAATCAGATCGAATTGATTAATTATGAAGTCTCAATCTGTCACGGCAAGAGAAGAACAATAGAGGGGTCCGATCTGTCACTTAAGTATCGAACATCTTAATCAAATACGGCACATGTTGCCTGACGTCACAATACAAATGACGGCTTGGCCATTAAAAGGGTAATGGTAAAGAGAATATAGTTTTTACTTAGCGAGTGTCTATCTGCAGGCCGAGAGAAGAGGGTTTTTAATTTACCACTAGAGTGACTGGCTCGGTTACCGAGCCAGTCATTCTAGTGGTAAATATTCAAAAATCCTTGTCTAGGCCTTTCAAATAGCCATGTCTGGCGACCACTGCAAAGTTGTGTTGGTGAGTTTGGCCATTAAAGGGCATAAGAGGGGTTATCAGCTGAGTTTGATCAAGAATATAAAAATCTTATTGAACGTCCAGTTGCAGGCCAAGAGAAGACTATTTTAGAAAACTGACTACTGGAATAACTGGTTCGGTTCGCTTCTCCCAGTCAAATTAATTTCAAAAGACCTTTCGTGTATCGCTAGATTTAAATATAGATTTAAATATAGATTTAGTGAAGTCAAGTGTTGATGTTTCAAATCCATTTCAACACGCGTAGACTGTGGACAGAGCTTGTTTAGAACTGTGTGAATCGTCGCGAGAAATGGATTTCCTTATGATTGAAACGTAGCCTAGGATTGAGTGACGCGTAAGTCAACCGCGTCAGACGTAAGTCACACGTATGTGTCATGCTCCAAGTCAGATTTATGGCCGCCAGAATTCATAAACAAAGACTATTCCTAATGGACGGAACCGATCTGTCACTTAAGTGTATGAGATCATAATGAAATGCATCACTTGTTAACTAACGTCACAATCAAAATGACATTCGTCGCGAAGGTGGCAATATGTATGATTACTGTAGTAGTAGAAACATCATATAGCTGCAATCAGTCCTTCTTCGCGTTTGCCCGCTGTGTCTTGTCCTCAGCCGAAATCCTTAGCTTCCTCAGGTCCATTCTTGGCTTGAGTCTACCGAGGCCTGCTTTCTTGAGGTCACATCATAGTACCCCTAGCAGATTTATGCAATTACATCCTCTCCTGGCTTTGTATTCGCTGGCTCCGAGTATGGCGAATTCCAAGGCTCTCTGTGCTGGTGTCCCTTCTGGCATCCTGAGCACATGACCAAACATGGACCATCTTTGCTGGGAGACATTTACAGACAGCGCCGACGTATTACACGTCTTGTATATTGCATCGTTGGAAAATATACTGTTTGGCCATCGGTGTCCAGTGATGGTGCGTAGGTGTTTGCGGTGGCAGGCATCGAGTTTGTCTAGAGCTGCCTTTTGGAGCTGCCCAGCTGCTACAGTTATACACCATCAAGGATACACATGTTGCATTGTATAAACGTAGCCTTTTTATCAAGGGCATCTCTGATCTACGAGTCCATAGCGTCCAGAAGGACGGGAATGATGTGTTCCCCATGGCGCAGCGTGCAGCAATGTCAGCAGTACTGCAAAGCAGTGAGCCCAGGATTTTACTTTTCCTCCAGGGTTCGCCGCCACCAAGTGGATCATCATTTTCTTTAGTGTCATGCTTTGTAGACAGGTATATCTGGGTGAACTCTGTTTTGGATTGATTCATAGAGATTCTCAATTTTGATTTTGCCTGCAGGTATTGAGAGAAGTTCGTCAATGGGTTACACTGGCAATATGCTACCACGAATGTGTATGAATTATATGTCACGATTTAATAAACATTCCGTTGATTATTTTGAAACTAATTTGATCGTAAGCTGTTGCTGCTGTTGCAGCAACAACAGCCAGTCAAATTCGTTTCAAAATATTCATCGGCTCATAGTTATCTGGAAATTGAGATACTCGAAAGTTCGTCTTTCAAATGGATTCAAACCTGCTTAAAAAGGTGAGAGGAGTTTATCTAGAAAGGCGCGGGGCGTAACTAGAAATGCAAACCGCCATTGATCGCTTGGCTCTTGCACATGTCGGAGAGACAATTATCTTTTCTTATCGCAATGTTAGACTATCTCGTCCTATTATCTTATGCTTAGTTATTCCTAACCAGAGTTCAGCGACCCCATTCAACTGGCTCACTGATGTCAATGACAGAGGGTTTGAATCTCGCATTGAATTCATAGACGTCTTTCGGTCTCTGTAATTGACCTTTCAAGTTCTATCAACTTCCAGAAAACTATAGGCCTACGGCTAAGCTGCTGAATATTTTGAAACTAATCTGACTAGATGTTGTTGCTTCCTATGGCTGCCTATTGCAGCAATAGCGCCCAACAACAATGCCCATTCAAAATAGTCTCAAAATATTCACTAGAATGTTTATTAAATAGTAAAGACATACAATTCGTACAGCAACGCTTATTCCGCCTTCGATTATGCGTTCGTGACGTACTTATCTACGTAATTCATGACGACGTCATCCTGCACGTCACGTAATTGATTATGACGTCATATGATGAATCGATAAACTGGAACGGTCCATGGCATATTATATGTAAATCTTTCAATGATCAGCCGTCAGAATGAGTTGAAAATCAATGACTTAATTTTTGTTTGTAAATTTCTATAATTGCAATAATTTGAGAGTTTATTTAGTGTCTCTTGTAGTTGTGGGGGATTCAGAAAGAAGAATGAACTCGTCTACATATAATAAGCAGCCAAGAGAAATACTGTCTAGATATACCGGGATACACTTATAATCGAAAAAGAATTCGTAATTTGAAGTAATCCCCCCCCCCCCAAAAAAAAAACCTCCCCCCCCCAAACCACCCCCCCACCCCCACCCCCACCCCCGTCTCCAAGAAATGATCTAAGTGTAGAGGATAATGGGCTTTTCATTTTTAGCTATACCCCGCCCATCTTTCGTTAGGTTCCACCCACACCTCACTCGTGTTGGGATCGATCGATCGCTGAACTCCCTGACAGGTAAACTATTGAATATTTGGGAACTAATTTGACTCGGCGCTGGTAGCAACAGCGTCCAGTCAAATTAGTTTCAAAATATTCAACAGCATGTTTATTAAATAGTCGAGACATACAATTCGTACAAAAGTACAAAAGTTAAAGACGGGCCAAATAGAATCATTTATGGCGTAATGATTATGACGTCATCATACACATCGCTTAGCTGATTATGAGCTTAGCTGGTTATGCCGTCATATGGCGTCAGATGGTAGATGGATACTCTGGAACGGTGAATTGAGTGTGAGATTTTACACATCGAACTACCTTTTGATTCATGTTTGTGACAACACAATAGTCCCCTATATAAAAATGTGACAATTTTTTGCGGAGTATCTAGAAGTCAAGAGTATGGAAAAGGGTATGGGCGATAACTTAACTTTTAGTGGAGGGGCATCGTTAACCGTATGTGTGGGTTGTTTCTTAGACCTGAAGCTGCCCATTAATTGTGTGTGAGATCAGAGGTCAAGAGGTCAAAGGTAAAGAAAATCACAAATGGCGGTTGGGAAACACTGAATTCTCGGGAATGTTTGTTATCAAATTCAGACACTGTAATTTCATGGTTCAAAAGTACAAGTGGTGTGAATATGGTACTGATTGGATCAACCATGGATCGCTTACTAGGTGTCGACAACCAGAACACATATCTAATGCACAAGATACTTCAATTATATATACATAATTCACATACATTATAATTAATTAACATTAAAAGTACAAATCATATCATTTAAAATGTCAGGACTGATAGGTATAGGTAAAATCAAGTTAAAATAGCAGTATGAGCTCACAAAACATCTCACCACTTACAATGTCACATAGTAATCCAATTATAATCTTAAAGCTTATTGACCTCTATGTGTGACATCGATCAATGTACAGGTCTCAATCACTGGTTAGTTCTGTATTATAGTAGATCATATGACATGAAAGTAGCCTGCATAAATCTGGCGAAATACGCGTGGGTAGCACTGCCAGATTATAAGGTCAGTGAGACGGTTCATTCACGTCAGTGATTCATGACCGATGCAATAATGCTCATTAACCTTAGATCAGACGCATCACCAGAAACAGAAGCTCCAGAAAGGTACATACACATACACAGCTTCACCATCTAAAATGTGCTGGAAAAAACTCTTCCCCGACAGCGCTCTGCCAATGGTCCAGAGAACATTTCCACCATATAGAACGCACCAAGCTCTTCCCGAACGAGTTCTTCCGCTGCTCACAAAGAACAGCTTCGACACAGATAATGTGATATATTTTGCCAGAGTGCACTCTTTCATCGCTCATGGAGAACGCCTCCTCCACATACAAGGTAACAAACTCTTCCATATCGAGTTTTTCGTTGCTCATAGAGAACATCTATGCCACATAGAATTTACCAACCTCCTCCAGAGTGGGTTCTTCTCTTGTTCACAAATATCACTTCCATCATCTAGAAAGCGCTTAAGCACAACTGTCTTCACCATCTTTAAAAGGTGCGAAACATTCCAGAGTGCATTCGTTTAGCGCTCAGAGAACATTTCCACCAAACAGCTACCGTCCTCGGATTCTGACCTGAAAGACAGAGAGTGGATGAGTAACAACTGAGATAACATAATTCAAATCTAGTCACAGTAAATACTAACGTCGCTTGCCCACTAGTCCGTCCATCAGCCCACCCACTCACTCGCCTGCCCACCCGCCGACTCCCTCACCCACCCATTAACCTCGCATACAGGTATGCATGCACACACGGAACGTAAAACTCACCTTTTATATCTATAGTCAGTTTCTGCTTTTTCAACCAATTGCGTTTTTTCATGTTCATAGATGGTTGATTTTTCCTCTAATATTGCAAATTTTTTCTTTTTCCATCTCCATTTCCAGGATTTTTTCCCACTTTTAACATTCTCTCCTTCACCATCAGTACCTCTATCTGTCTTGTCTAATTTGCTGACGTTTGACCCAGTGTTTATTTTGTGGACTTCTGTCTCATATTTCAGAATAGCCGGTATTCCCTCCTCTGCATTTGCTGTTTGTATTCTTTCCAGTTTCTTATCTTTTTGCTTTGCTCTTTCCCCTTCCATCTTCTGTCGCCGCTTTTCTTCTAATTGCTTTCGGTGAAGTTTAATCTTCACCCAGCTTTCCTTAGACTTTTTGGGCTTCCTATTTTCGGATTGCCTTTCAGATGATGATGTCTGTTTTAGATCATTTTTCTTATGTTCATTTTCGAGTTTAATTTGTTTCAGTTTATCTTCCTGTTCTCTTTTTAGCTCAGTCTGTTTCATCCTAAGCTTCTTCAGCTCTTCTTTGGGGCGTTTTCTCTTCGTCTTTTCGTCATGCTTATCCTCTGATCGTGATAGTTTTGCAGGTAATTTCCTACAGTCAGTCATCACTTCATCCTGCTTGTTTACTGGCCGTGTTTGCTGCGCGCTTACATTTCTCCAGTTCTCTAGAGCTCTTTGTCGTTTTACTTCTTCAGCGTCTAACAGCTTACTGAGTCTCCTCTTTACGACTTCAGCCTTCTCGACATCCTGATTCGTCTTTCGTCTCGGATCAGTCTTGGCATCAGCATACTAAAACAGGAATGATACAATTATTAGGTAGTCTACTTTAAATTGATCATTTCATCGTCGTCGGCGTCATGATCTATGTCATCATCATAGTAATCATCATTATCGTCATTGTCATCATCATCATCACCACCATCATCATCATCATCATCATCATCATCATCATCATCATCATCATCATCATCATCATCATCATCATCAGTAGCAGAAACAGCGGTAGTAGTAGTAGTAGTAGTAGTAGTAGTAGTAGTAGTAGTAGTAGTAGTAGTAGTAGTAGTAGTAGTAGTAGTAGTAGTAGTAGTAGTAGTAGTAGCCGCAGCAGCAGCAGCAGCAGCAACAGCAACAGCAGCAGCAGCAGCAACAGCAGCGGCAACAACAGCGGCAGCAACAGCAGCAGCAGCAGCAGCAGCAGCAGCAGCAGCAGCAGCAGCAGCAGCAGCAGCAGCAGCAGCAGCAGCACCACCACAACTACCACCATCATCACCCCCCCCCCCCCCCACCACCACCACCACCACCACCACCACAACAACCACAGCGGCGGCAGCAGCGTCAGTACCTTTGAGTAAGCAGCTGCTCCGATATATAAGGCTATCATGAGAACAATGCCGCTGACTAAAACAATCGTCTCCACGTGAACTCCTTCTGTTACGTGACCCGCTTGCTTCTCAAGTGGAGGCGATTTCGGCTGAAAATAAAATAGTGGAATATAGCCAGTGAGCATTGCCCGATTTGGGATCAACAATCTCTATTTCTAGAAAACTATACTGATGTGCCGAATATTTTGAAACTAATTGGACTGGGTGCTGTTGTTGCCTATGGCAATAACAACGCCCAGTCAAATTGGTTTCAAATTATTCAACAGAATGTTTATTAAATAGAAAATCCATCAAAGACACAATTCGTACACTTGACGGACGTTTAAATGTTCATAATGGATCTAGATACGCCATTCATTATGCCTTTTAGTTGTGACGGCACTCCACATGTGACAAAATTGATTATGTATACTTGAGGGGCAGATCGGATCTATCCATTTAAGCACAACTCGGGCAGAATCATATGTTCACCAGATGCCAAAAAGCTAATTTTTAAAGGGTATATATTCGAGAAGACGAAACAGGAGAGAAAGCGGGGGTGGGGGTGGGGGTGGGGGCGGGCAGTAACCGTCTGAATTGATTTCTTTTGTCAATTTACAATTTATTCAGCATTCTGTTGAATATCTTGAAAGTAATTTGACTGAGAGATGTTGCTAGCATATGCAGCAGATTAGTTTAACATTCAACACCTTAACTGCATAGTAACAGAGAAATAGCGTTTCATTCACAATGAAAGTTTAATTGTTTCATCGTTTCTCTTGTTGTACCTGATAATTACATTCAGTCCAAGATACGCCACGCACACACGCACGCACGTACACGCGCGTGCGTACTCACGCACTCACGCGTACGCGCGCGCACACACCTGCTATGTTCGGTTTGCTTAAAACAAGTATGCACTAACCTTGAATAAGTTCAGATTATGTCCAGCTTTGAGCTTTGTAAATAAGTCTGGATTCCTCGTAGCTTTGTGCTTTAAGAATAAGTCCGGATTCCACTCAGCGTTGTGTTCTGTCAATAAATCTGGATTCTTCGCGGCCTTGTGCTTTGTGAATAAGTCCACTATACCCGCAGGTTTATGCTTGGTAAATAGGTCTGGGTATCTCACAGCTTCGTGCTTTGTAAATAAGCCTGGATTTCTCGTAGCTTCGCGCTTTGGGAATAGGTCTGGGTACCTCGCAGCTTCGTGATTTGTGAGCAGGTTTGGGTACCTTGCAGTTTCGTGCTTTTTTAATAAGCTTGGGTCCCTCGTAGCTTCGTGCCTTGGGAATAAGTTCAGATTCGCCTCAGCCTTGTACTTGGGCGTCCTTTCAGGATGAACTAAAACATAAACAGATCATTAACTACAAATTCTACTGTCGAATTGCCGCCGTAGCAGAGAATTACCACTGCCCATGATAATGAATTACCACTGCCCATGACATGGAATTACTACTGCCAATGACCTAGAATTACCACTGCCCATGGCCTAGAATTACCACTGCACATGACAAAATTACCACTTCCCATGACCTAGAATTACCACTGCCCATGACATAGAATTACCACTGCCCATGGCATATAATTACCACTGCCAATGACATAGAATTGCCACTGTCCATGACACAGACTTACCACCGCCCATGACATAGAATTACCACGGCCCATGACACGGTATTACCACTGCACATGGCTTAGAGTTTCTATAATCAATTACTTAGAATTACCTCAATCGATGAATGAGAATTACCACAGTCCATGACCAGGAGTTGTTACCGTCCATGACCTTTAAAAACGACGATCTATGACTTAGCGTTACTACTGTCCATGTCTTGGAATAGCTACTATCAATGGTTCAGAATTACTACTGTCCATGGCTTGGAATAGCTACTATCAATGGCTCAGAATTACTCCTGTCCATGATTGTATATGGCTTACTTTGTGTGGGCACTGATGTACATTTTTATCGCCGCGTTTTTCTAAGAAAAATGGAGGATTGTGCCGTCCGCCCTTGTGTCTGTCTGTCTGTTTGCAGCAATTAATTGTAACTCAACTCCACTGAAACCTAATTTGGTATGTTAGTTACCCATAGGATTGCGGATTGCAAGGGGCCATTAACACTTGTCTCCGCCCCAGAGTGGGGGCTGAGAAGGGGTCAAGCAGCCAAATTTATTATAGCGCTACTCCACGGAAAAAGTTGGAATTCAACTACATTTGGTATGTGAGTTACCCAAATCATTTCCGTGTGTAAGACGACATTTACGTTTAGCTCCGTCCCCCAAGGAGCAGGGAGAGGTCAAACGTTCAAATCTTAACGTGCTGAAATTGATTGTAACGCAACTCCAGTTAAACCGTTGAACAGACGCTATGTGAGTTACCCATATAATAGCAAAGTCAAGGAGGATATTTGGCCTACATTTGTCACCACCACATAGAGTGGGGTCGGGGTCAAATCGTCAAGAAGTTTATTGTAGCATAACTCCTCTGAAACAGTTTGGCGAAATTGAACCATTTTGTCCAGTAAGTTACCCATATAATTGCGAAGTGGAAGACAACATTTACAATTGGCTTCGTCCAGGGGTTGTCAAAAGGCTAAAGCAGTGTACGTGGAGATTTGCGATGACGCGGCATTGACCAAGCAATCTAGTTAAATTAAGCAACAGATTTCAGTAATGGCATGATAAGAAGTGATTACGGGATTCTGTCGTCAATATCACGCACATAATTTTTTCAGACTATGTAAGAACTGTTTAAAGCCAATTCAGGTGTATGCATTCGCAGTTCATATTGTAGACATAAGGTTAAAAACATTCCAATAACATCGATGCAAGTTCATCAATACTTAGATGTCACAGTATCCTTTGCTCAGTAAAAAATAAGACAGAGCTATCTTAATCTGTATTATATTCTACTAAACGATGATGGTGATGGTAGAGGTGGTGTGGGTGGTGATGGTGTTTATATGATTAAACGCACTGGCTCAGGATCTCCCAAGGTTGGGAGATATTTTTTATTTATTTTATTGTCTGAGATTTGTTATGTATGTTTGATAGAGGCGGTATGGCCTATAAAATATGAATAATATATATCATTCATTCTGAAGGTTTTTGAAGAGTTAATTTCGAATTAACCAACATGTCACGTAGATTGGAGTTTTTCTTAAAGGCTATCACTGGACGCAAATTGAGAGGTTCTTTCATTTTATCCTGCAATTTATGATATTCATCTTTCAAAATTTCAGAAATTTCAACATTTTTTCGATTGTATGTTAAACTGAATGGAATAATTTCACGTTGATCAGCAAGACCAGGGTCCACGTTTATGCCACTCGGCCATTTTGTTTTCAGTTGCTTAATCCAAAATGATTCTCGAAGTTTTCTTTGTTTATCAGTTTCTTCGGCCGTAGCAGAAAGAGGCAGTTGCTCAATAGGCATAATTTCAAAGTGTCTATCGACAGAATGACCAGGAAGATTGAAATGTTGAGCTACGTTGGTGTCCTCGTCGTGTCTAATATCGCAAAGGTGTCTAGTTGCTCGCCATCTTAAAGGGCATTTTGTTTCACCGACATACTGCTTGGTGGTGGTGGTGGTGGTGGTGGTGGTGGTGGTGGTGGTGGTGGTGGTGGTAGTGGTGGTGGTGGTGGTGGTGGTGGTGGTGGTGGTGGTGGTGGCGGTGGTGGTGGTGGCGGTGGCGGCGGCGGTGGTGATGGTGGTGGTGATGCTGGCGGTGGGGTGTGGTGGTGGTGATGATGATGATGATGATGATGATGATGATGATTCTGGTAATGGCGTTGGCAGTGGTGGTGGTGGTGGTGGTGGTAATGATAGTGATGGTGGTGGTGGTGGTAATGATAGTTGTGGTGGTGGTGGTGGTGGTGGTGGTGAGGGTGTGTGTTGAGTCTGAGTGGTGGTGGTGGTGGTGGTGGTGGTGGTGGTGGTGGTGGTGGTGATGATGATGATGATGATGATGATGATGATGATGATGATGATGATGATGATGATGATTTACGTACTTCGATGACCATAGTACGATTTGGCTACTTGCCGAGCCTCTCTAATGGACATCCATCGGCCATTTATCTTGACATAATCTGTCCGCTTGGCAGCAACTATGAAATGAAGAACAAAAAAGAGGATTATTATAAACTTCTGGCGTTAGATAATACGAATATGACACATTCTCCCCATGGTTGCCATATGTGTTGACATATTTCATTCTCAATGGATGAATCCAGTTTTAGCTATGCCCCGCCCATCTCTAGCTAGGCTTCATCCACGTTTTTCCGTGTTGGTATCAACAATCTCAATTTCCAGAAAACCATACAGATAAGCTGTTGACTATTTTGGAACTAGTTTGACCGGGCGCTGTTGCTGCCCAGCGCCCAGTCAAATTAGTTCCAAAGTAAGTATTCAACAGCATGTTTATTAAATTGTAAAGATATACAATTTGTACAACCTGGCGGACTATTAAGCGTTTAAGACTAAATCGTGTCATTCATGACGTCATTGAATAGGACGTCAACACACAGGTGACGTAGCTTATTAGGACGGCATATGATAGATGAATAAACTGGATTCTTCCATTTCCTGTCATTTAAATAGGAACGTTTCAATGATTTATCTTACGCTTCCTGTTTTACTAATTATTAGTAGTAGTAGTAGTAGTATGTCATTGCATGTAGTTTAGTAGCTATGTCAATGGCCAGGTTGATATTCGGGTGTTGTTCTTGGTTAAACATAATTCTTTCATAGACATACATCTTCCAAGCGAAGCAATCGATGATGCTTAAGCCAAGGATGCACTTACGTTCGCCATAGAGAGTTGGGATAACGTTCAACACAGGTTACACCATGATAGGCCGAGGGAACATGCTTGGTGGCGTCTTGAATGGACAAACACTTGGTAAATAGACACTATGTACTCTTCAATTTGTTATTGGTATGAGCGATGTGGCATTGACCAGATATCATATCCGCTCACGTCTACCACACACCATTGACTCTGAACAGGTCACTTGAATTTGAAAGCAATCGGAGATTACAGACCTTCCCCGTCCATTTTCTGTATTTTCGTTTGATTTCGAATTTTTCGGAATGTCATATCTTTCGGTGGTTTTTTTATCACGACCAATGTTGTGCAATCCTAGTGTACAGTCATAGCCTTCCGCGTTATAAAATTTACTAAGTCGTATCCGCAGTTTCCAAGATACCCACAGATTCGTAATTTGATCGGATCGGTCTTTTTTAATCTGTTGAATATTTTGAAACTGATTTAACTGGGAGATGTTGCTGCCATTGTATGTCTGCTATTTAATCAATTTTCTGGTGAGTGCTTTGAAACTAATTTTGCCATAGGCAGCAACAGTACCCAGTTAAATTATTTTCAAAATATTCAACAGCTTACCTGTATAATTTTCTGGAAATTGATGGTCATTCAGGGTATTCAGTGATCGATCGATCCCAACACGGACGAAGCGTGGGTGGAGCTTATCTAGAGATGGGCGGGGCACAGCCAAAACTGGAAAGGTCCATTCAAACGCGTGTACCAAGAAATAGATCCCAATATTATCATGTGAAATGTATCGAGTGTGACGTAAAGTCTAGGTTTTAATGGTATGTCTTAAAGAGCTAAGAGTTCCCGAAAGCCTGTCTCGAACAGGTTTAATGGATGGATCTGATCTGTCACTCACATATATGATGCAATGATCAACTACCGTACGTCGCGTGCAGCCGCCCGACGTCACAATCATAACTGACAGAGATTTATCCGTCATGAAGCTGAAGAGATCCGTCAAGTGTATCAATTGTACGTCGTTGGTGGATTTACTATTTACTAAACATTATTACATTTTTTGAAACTAATTTTCCTGGGAGCTGTTGAAAGGCAGCAACAGTACCTAGTCAAATTAGTCTTATAATATTCAACAGCTTGAGTTACCTTGGAAATGGAATTCTGAGAATGCAGGGTTCAAAGTATATAAATCGATCTCAACAGGCGGCAAACCTGGGCGAAGATTAGCTAGAAATTGGCGCGGTACAGCTGGAAATGGGTATGGCAATGCAGGAAATGAGCTAGAAATTGATCCCTCTATAGTATATAATTTTTAAGACGTTTCTGTGACTTAAACATGTTAAATGGTAAATTAATATCATGATTCATTCATATCGTGGTCCATTCATATCACACTCAATTCATATCACAGATCGTTCATATTGCAGTTCATTCCTATCGTGAGCCATTCATATCGTGATTCATTCCTATCGTGGTCCATTCATATCGTGCTTCATTCCTATCGTGGTCCATTCATATCGTGAGTCATTCTTCTTCTTCTTTTCGTTCGCTGATCAGACCGCCAGTCCTGTAAGTGACTATCGACATGATCATAAGTGAGTCATTCATAAGTGAGTCATTCATATCGTGCTTCATTCATATCGTGCTGAATTCATATCGTGAATCATTCATATTGTGATTCATTCATATCGTGATTCATTCATATCGTGAATCATCCATATCGTGTTTCATTCATATCGTGCTTCATTCATATCGTGCTTCATTCATATCGTGATACATTCATATCGTGATACATTCATATTGTGATTCCTTCATATCGTGCTTCATTCATATCGTGCTTCATTCGTATCGTGATACATTCACATCGTGATACAGTCATATCGTGATTCATTCATATCGTGATTCATTCATATCGTGGTGAATTTACCCTGGTTCAGAAGGCATAATGAAGGACTCACCTGGTGACAGACTGACAGACGGATTCCGTCTCTTTAAATGTCCTATGCTACCGATCACGACAGCTGATTTCGCCTGAAAATTGACTAAACATAAGCAAAAAAGTTGTAATGTATAAAAACTGCTATTGCCAGGTATGGTGTCGACTTAAACATAAACACACGCCAATTAGAGAGCTCTGTGGGTAGAGTGGGTCCGAGATGTGTCCTTCACGTCAGCAGAATTTCGGTGAATATTTTGAGAAAGCTCTGCATATATTTTCACAGAGGATATCATCCGCATTTCTAGAGGCATATATGGATCTTAACATGGTTGTGAAATTATCGTATCTAGAAAAATGAAATAAGTAGCTAATTGCAAATAACAGAGCTAGCACATTGTTGAACCAAAGTTTCATATTCTTTCATACCTACATAAAATCTACCTAAAGCTACCCATAATGCATTAATTTAGGAATCTAGTTTTACCTATTCCCCGTATATCTATAGCTAAGCTACACCGACGGTTTGCTCGTGCGGGGATTGATCGATCCATGAACTCCCTGAATCTCATTTTCCAGCAAACTGATACAGATACACTTTTGAATATTTCGAAACTAATTTTTCATACCTATGGCAGCAACAGCGCCCAGTCAAGTTAGTTTTCAAAATATTCAATAGTTTGTTTACTAAATAGTAAAGGCATACAATTCGTACAACTTGACGGGCTATTAAGCGTTTATGACGGACTAAATAGCGTCGTTCAGGGCGTAATTGATTATGACGTCAGCCTACATGCGGCATAGTTGATTATGACGTCATATGATTGATCAATTAACTGGATTCCTCTCTTTATGTAGGGCCTATGTTGTAGATAGGCATTGCATCGGACTGGGGCGTTGCCAATCTTCGCCTCAAATAAAAGATTATCAATCTGAGAATGTAGAAACGCGCCGTTTTATTGTCGTGGACTTTTTATTTGTTAAAATGTGCTCCAATATATTTATAGATATCTACCCTATACGTGTTTCCTGATGTGGCTAGTGCATAGTGGCCTATACCGGTACTCTGTTATGTATGTCTGTTCGCCTGTCTGTGTATCCACTTTTCTGTCTGTCCAGGACTTATTTCGGAAGTCATTCATCCAATTTAATTATAATTTTAACACAATGCCTATTCCGACAAACAATGCTTTTCCGATCTTAATCCAAAGAATACCCCAGGAATTCTTATACCGTGATGAATTTGTCATACGTTGCTTGTGTGGTTGAAGGGATCAAACCAAGCGTTTTGCGTTCTAAGTAGGCCTTCTGTATGATAGTCACCACATCGCTATAGTGAACATAATGTTGCTTTGAGAATAATCTGAGTCACCAAACTCGTCATTTAGTCAAATTGTTGTTAAAATGAGTGCAAATATAGCCTACTTTTACGTCGATTAATGGCGACTGTTCCTGATAAGCTGAATAGAGTGAGCAACACAATCACAGTCAGGAGAACACACCTGTAAACATGGAATGATCGTGTGATAAAGAAGTCAAGAGCAAAGACGCACGCACGCACGCACGCACGCACGCACGCACGCACGCACCCACCCACCTACCACCCCCCACCACCCCCACCAACCCAACCACCCATCCACTCAGGCATGAGTATCCCTCACTTATGCACATACGCACGCACACACTCAGGCACGCACTTATGCGTGTACTACCACCACTGGCCCATATAAGCCCTCTTCATCTGACTCCTTAGAGAACCATCAACTGTCAATTGAATTAAAATATGGTGAAGGCATAGGAACAAATGTCTATTATTATTATTATTATTATTATAATAATAATAATAATAATAATAATAATAATAATAATAATAATAATAATAATAATAATAATAATACAGATATACGCTGCACTATGGCAATCAAATTAGGATGAGCAAAATGACCCCACCCCACCCCCGAAATCTCGTATTCAGATTTTGTGAGTGTACTATATATGTAATGAAACTATGTATGTGCCATGTTAGGATGTGTAGTGAACTTTGTAATGGATCGTCCTGCATTTGATTTATGTGTAAGGTATCCATCGTTTCATAGGCTCCGTCTTCAGATGGATTAACTATTGTAAAGATGTATAGACAAATATAAATGATAAATAAACAAAAAGAAAAGAAAATTGAAAATTTGAACATCGACAACGACGACGACGACGACGACGACGACGACGACGACGACGACGACGACGACGCTATTGCTGGATTCAACATCTTTCATATTTAAGAAATAAGTCAAACTGGTATTAAAATATTCTGATTAGAATTAAGATCTAGATATGCCTATAGGAAATAATACCGTTCAATAAGAACATACTGTCATGGCTGATTACTGGTTCTTAGGGTACGGTTAGCTGCGTGTACAGCGAAGCCAATTTTCTATAGCTAGACAAAAAATAAACAAAAATACGGCCGCTCGACCTGCATAAATATTATATTTGTGTGTGTTTTTAGCATTTTTACTTGATATCAAAAATAGCGGATTAAAGTTGTTTATTATGACATATGATGTGACAAGTGTATTGTGTTTGATGAATTTCATATGCAAGTGTCGTGATTGTACTTTATGAGCATGTGTTATGTTGCATAGTGAATTTTTAACGTTTAATTCCTAAAACAAGCAGAAAACATCAACATCAGCCCAAATGGAATTAAGAAATTTTTAAATGGTTTGAAAACATCAAAGGCAATGGGGTCAGACGAAATGCATCCGCGAATACTCAAAGAACTGTCAAGAGAACTGTCAGACATACTATCACATTTTTTCCAATAGTCCATAGACACAGGAGTTATCACACCTGAGTGGAAATCGGCAAACATTTGTCCTATATATAAAAAAACGACCAGTCGTTACTAAATAACTATAGACCAGTTTCCCTCACATGCATTTGCTGTAAGATGCTGGAACACATCATCTGTTCTAATTTAATGAGCCGTTTCGAACAAAATAGCATCCTAACTCACAGACAACACGCCTTCCGAAAATTTCACAGTTGTGAAACTAAACTAATTAATGTCCTCAATGATTGGGCTTCATCCATTGATAAACGGAAACAGGTGGACTTTTTTATTCTGGACTTTGAAAAGGCTTTTGATAGTGTCCCACATGAACTTTTGAAATCTAAATTGCACAAATATGGTGCGTCAGAAACATACTAAATTGGATTGACTCATTCTTAACAGGTCGCAAACAGTGTGTAGTAGTCAATGGTGCCAAATCAAATATTGCTGACGTTGTGTCTGGAGTGCCTCAAGGAACCGTTCTAGGCCCGTTACTGTTTTCAGTCCACATAAATGATACAGTCCAGGCCATTTCCTCAGAGATCAGGCTATTCGCTGATGATTGCGTATGCTACCGGGAAATTGATGACCCCAAGGACTGTGAAGCACTCCAACGAGACATAAACGCGTTAGGTAACTTGGCTACCACTTGGGGAATGCGCTTTCAACCAGTTAAATGCAACATGATGAGCCTAACCAGAATATAACAAACCATCAAATTAGACTACACACTAAAAGGAACCGGTCTAAATTTTGCTTCATCAGCAAAGTACTTTAACGAGCAAAGAGTCGTTTTCCAAAATCAGCTTGCCTTGAACGATATTTCTCTTGCTAATCTTACGGTCAACCAGCTTCTATACGGGACTTACACTGCCAACTTGGAAATGAACAAACTGATCTGTAATACGGTATGTCAATACATAATTAACACCAACCGCTTTCAGTAGCTTCCCGTTCGCGAACTTATAGTTTAAGGGGTAAATGGACAGCAGCCCAACACGTACAGGTCGGGGCGAAGGCAGCACCTAGAGGTCACCGCTGCTATTCTTCCATTTGATCTTATTCCTCGCTCTCTCTCTCTCTCTCTCTCTCTCTCTCTCTCTCACTCTCTCTCTCTCTCTCTCTCTCTCTCTCTCTCTCTCTCTCTCTCTCTCTCTCTCTCTCTCTCTCTCTCTCTCTCTCTCTCTCTATCTCTCACCCTCTCCCCCCCCCCTTTCTCCCTCTCTCTATCTATCTCGGTCTTTCTTCCTACTCTCCCCCACCTCACACTCAACATATACACACGTATGCACACTAATAGACTACAATTAATTAAACTATTATGATTTGCCGCCATTTTGTTGTAAAAAAGTTTTGAATAATCTGTATGTGTATGGGAGACACGGGCATAAGACTCTAAGTCTTATCGTGCTTCCATCTGAACAAAATAAATCACGTTTAAACCAAAGTACTTGGGCGTCAACATCACCAATGACCTAAGCTGGAGCAAACACATCACTGAGATCTGCAGCAAATCATACAGAACCATAGGACTATTGCGGATAAATTTATCATTCTGCTCCCAAGAAATCAGACTTCAAGCATACATGGGACTAAGTAGACCAGTTCTGGAATGTACAGTTTGGGACCCTCATCAGATAACTCTTCAGGACAAACTAGAAAATGTGCAAAAAAACGTGCAGCTAGATTTATCACCTCAAACTATTGCTACGAACCAGGCAGTATGATAAATATAATGGAAACCCTAAAACTCCCACCGTTGTCTGACAGAAGGAAGCAAAACCGCTTTATTTTGTTCTACAAAGGTCTACAGCAACAAGCAAAGATATCATTAGACAGTCTACAGACTCCAATTCGGAAAACCAAAAACATGCACAACAGCCACTTCAACCAAATTTACGCAAGAACTGACGTCCTTAAATTCAGCTTTATTACCAGTACAATAAGGGATTGGAACAAACTATCACAAAATCTTCTAAGTAATTCAGAAAATTCTGCAAATCCTATAAACAAATTTACCGAATGAATTAGAGACAAAAAAACATATCTAAACCAGCTACTTGACGAATGCGCGGCGAAAATAATGTCCTTTGGATGTTTCGCCATAACTAATCCAGATCAATATCAAGATAATGTCTGTATCTGCATATGTTGACTCCGCAAATTCCAATTGGATGTCCCGCGAAGTGTTCTACGAGCACGGTATTCATCGTCGCATTGCCTTCGCCTACAGGAAAATATAAATCCTGGAAGGCCTTGTTCCGGCGCGTAAAGGCATAGAAATCTTATACATAAGTTAATATAGTAAGATTTCTATGCGTAAAGCTCGTAGATCTAGCCATACCTATTGCTCCCGCAAATTTATGTGCGTCTCAGCGAGTGGCAGTGGCAGTAGTAGTAATAGTAACTATACAGTACATTATACTACTCGCCGTCATCATCATCATCATCATCACAATCATCAGTATCTCCATCCTCATCGGTTTACGACTACTACTATCATCACTTTTATTTATATAAGCGGTATATGCATAGACACACACTGAAACACCATCATTACACCATGCCGAAGAGACGGATCATTGAAACACAGAAAAACCTATAAGATTTAATTATGTATATAACATATGTAACCGCCATTATATGTATATGTCATGTATATATGTTTTGTACTTCTGAAGAAGTTACCGAAGAAACTGGAAAATGAAATTAAACGTCAAATAAAGAAATTTGAATTGAATTCAATTCAATTTTACGCAAGTCCTTAATAGGTTACCGAAATTAGAATTTATAAAATAATATCACTTACCACATCTGTCGGATCAAAGAATTATCTTTGAAGAAATTCATATTATAATTATTCTGCAAAAATTATCGCTGAAAAACAAATTGTCGCTTCTCAATGAGTACGTGCTTTCGCAAGACAAACTTGGAAACTATGAAGCAACGCTGACGTCATAATCACGTCATCGCTAAGCAAACCGTTAACGTCATAATTACGAACCCATAAACTGATGACGGCGTGACAATAAATAATGACGTAAAATGTATAAATTATTCCATTTTCCTTGAGAAAGTTTTGTTGAGAGATATGTCTACATCATATTTAACGTCAGCTTGATACAACCAAATCTTAAATGTATTGTTAAATTCTCAGAATAATTAAGGATACCATTTGTATTTAGAATCAAGGTGTTTTCGTCTCTTATCGGCCATGCATGTGCCTACGTTCAGGGCTGGACCTAGCTATAATGACGTCACGGGAGAGACCTGAGGCCTGGGGTGGTGGTTGTCTCCAATATCCGAGGGATACGTGTGTTCTCCATCGGAAAATTTTGAACGTGAACTATGAGTGAGAAACAACACCATTATTTGCTTACTAACTTTGTCACCCGTTAAATGAGTGCTAGCAAATTTAAGTATTCTTACGCCAGTGAATGTGAAAGAGAAAAAGCGAAGAGAACATTTTTCTAAACCATTATTAATTTTATAAGCAGAGTGTGTGGGGCCCCGGGGTGGAGGAGAAAGAAGAGGGCGGCGGAGTATTTCCTTGCAGAAATATTGTTGGTCATATGTCGACAGTTTAGTTTATTCATTAACTTCTTCTGAAGTACACGAAGAACATATATATACATGAAAAACATACACACAATGGTGGTTACAAGAATATACATACACGCTTGATATCTAATTACAATGTTAGTGCTGGCGGTGATAATAATAATCTTTATTTAAGGAGGGTATACATCGTCAGTAAACTGATCTTCCCGAGGCCCTCACACACGCACGCACGCACGCACGCACGCACGCACGCACGCACGCACGCACGCACGCACGCACGCACGCACGCACGCACGCACATATATATAACTATTTACAAATATACAAAATATACAATATTATAACACAAGTAAAATGACTGTTAAATTAGATAATTAACATACTTGTTCATTTTCGATAGATATTACTAAAACAGTATTGCAGAATAATTACCTCGTCGAATGTCGTTGTTCGAATCACCGTTCACGTATACATACGCGCAAGGTCGTACACATTCATTCACGCATACACACATATATAGTTATTTAGAAATAAACAAAATATGCAATATTAGAACACAAGTAAAAAGGTGAAATCACATTGCCCATATATTACCATAATTTAGATGACGATGACGATGACGATGACGATGATGACGATGATGATGATGATGATGTGATGTTGGATACTTTGGATATAATTGTAATTTGAATTTGAATTTGATACAATATTTTCGGATTTTCCAGATTTTCCAAATGCTTACATATACATTGTTTTCAAAATGGCCATATGCAGTACATGACGAACATAGGTTGTTCGCGACTGCTGTCGTGCCGCTGTCGATATGAGTATTGGTATAATATAAGCTCAGCAAATTATTAAACCAAACCCTATATATCGCCGATGATAAGGAGGCTATGTAAACTGGAAATAGTAATGGTACCTTTAACCATTACCACTCTCATGTCAAAAACTTTTAATTTTCAAATTAAATTAAAAGATGAACTGGTGTTCATATTTCAACAAATTTGGTGGAAGATGGTGCTGTCGTAGACAGCAACATCGTCCACCAAAATTGTTGGAAAATGTACACCAGTTTCTTTGTTATTGACGCAGTAAAAGATAAAATATTGACATCAGAGTGGTAAGGGTTAATAATAAACAGCGACGACGACCTCTCAAATAGCATAAGTTAGGTTATTATATACATAGCTCAATGACATAGAACTCGATATGTTACTACTAACATTAATGTGATTCTTGCTCATGTGAATTTGATGTAATAGGCCTACACATCAAATGTTAACTAAAGTCCGTTAATAGGCCTACACATCAAATGTTCACTAAAGTCCGTTAATAGGCCTACACATCAAATGTTCACTAAAGTCCGTTAATAGGCCTACACATCAAATGTTAACTAAAGTCCGTTAATAGGCCTACACATCAAATGTTAACTAAAGTCCGTTAATAGGCATACACATCAAATGTTAACTAAAGTCCGTTAATAGGCCTACACATCAAATGTTAACTAAAGTCCGTTAATAGGCCTACACATCAAATGTTAACTAAAGTCCGTTAATAGGCCTACACATCAAATGTTAACTAAAGTCCGTTAATGGGCCTACACATCAAATGTTAACTAAAGTCCGTTAATATGCCTACACATCAAATGTTAACTAAAGTCCGTTAATAGGCCTACACATCAAATGTTCACTAAAGTCCGTTAATAGAACTGATTCTTGTCCCAATCCAGATTCCTTAGCTCACTCATGTTCGTGGTCTTAAGTGTAGGCCTACGAGTCCTGTTCACATGGTAGATAGGAAATGCAAAGTACGTGACCGGGATGATATTGCGGATTAATTCCACTACATATTTATTTGTGACTACTTCTCGGAAGTCCGGAAATCAACAATTCCCAAATACTAATTAATATCTGAGGCCAAATTATTTCAAATTTAATCATTTACTAAAGTAATTGTAAATCTGCGATGTCTGACCATTAAGGAATAATAAGGCCATTGAACACGTTTGTTGCTGAGTGAATAAAAACTCTAGGTGTAGTCATAGCTCATGCTTGAAATTTCTATATGTTTACACTAAAAGGTGACCTTGACACTAAGAATAAAATAAGGTGTGTCTTCCAACATGCTTTTTCAAGTTGCATAATGAAAGGCAGTTAACTTATGCCAGCATGAAAATTTGACATTTTTACCATTGACTGGCCCAAGGGAGATATTTACTAGAGGCTGGCCAGGTTTGAAGTGAATCGGAAGAAAACTCTAGGAGAAAGCGTTGTTCAGATATTGCTCCAATAGATTTACTATGCGGAGATATGGCACGGAAAAGCTGGTTTGTCGAACACTGTTGGATGGATCAACTTTAAATTTGACACCAAATCAAGTCAATACAAGACTTAGAGGTTCACCAAATTCCAGGTTGATCGGAGGACAACAAAAATATTTTTAATTTTTTTCACCGTTTGTCATCTTGAGTTTCATTTCTGCAAAAAAACACCCGAAAACTGGTATTTTGACAGCAAAATGTGCGCCTGGCGGCCATTTTGAAAAAGATTTTACAAAAATGTACACCAAATTACAAGTCGATCAAAAAAAATTAGGCGGCCATTTAAAAAAAAGAATTTTTTTTTATTTTCCAACATTTTTTATCCTGAATTCATTTCTGCAGAAAAACACACCCGAAAACTGGTATTTTGACCAAAATTTTCACATGGCGGCCATTTTGAAACACTATTTTTTTTATCCAAGAAGTCCTTTAGTAACATCCCAACAAAGTATGGTAGTGATCTTATCAAAACTCTAGGTGTAGTCGCAGTACAAAAATCCATGCTGAAATTTCCATTCATTCCCTATTGGGCCATTTTCCATTCATTGTAAGTCAAGTGTCTGGAGGCCATATTGAAAAAAAAGTTTTTCAAAAAAAGACATCAGTGGTAACATCCTCACCAAGTCTGCTAGTGATCCCATCAAAACTCTAGCTCTAGTAGCAGTTTAAATATCAATACTGAGAATCCCCATATATTTCCTGTGGGAGTTTTTTGCCCACTCAAATTTGGGTAGCTCAAAAACCCTTGGGCCAATCCGAAATAAAAGCACAAGCACACGATTCTAGGATGAGTAGCAATAGTTGACCCGGTTTGGAGTTGATCGGATGAAAACTGTAGGAGGAGATGCGGCCCAAAGATTTTAACCGAGAATAAGAAAGAAAGAAAGAAGAAGAAGAAGAAGAAGAAGAAGAAGAAGAAGAAGAAGAAGAAGAAGAAGAAGAAGAAGAAGAAGAAGGATTCTGAGTGTTTTCAATAATCTGCATCGCAGATTAATAATAATATGCAACATGATAAATGCTTGTCTAGCACAACATTACTGCGGAAATATTATGTAACCTATATATAACTCAAACCTACTTGTACAAGTCTTCTTGTAAATAAAATTGAATTGACTTGAATTTAATTGAATTGAAGTCTACGTCGGCTTCGTACTCGCCAGGGCGAGGCGGCCATCTCTCCAGATTTAACCGGGAAATGCGGAAATTTTAAGAGTCCTGTGAAATATTCGGATTTTGTTTCATCCACATACCAAAAAATAGCTGATAATATTAACTGCAAACTGTTAATAAACACACGTGTTGAATTAAATTTATGCCTTTGAAATTTGCAGTAAACAAATTATAGAGATTTATCTCCATTTCTGCCATCGTCCTATTGCACGATCCTCGCCCTCCCTTTACGTTCCCGTATCGAGTATCGTGCTTGCCACACCTTTGATGTTTGTGCTAAGTTCACGAAGCTTCATACATTTTAATGAGCCGGGGTCAGTCAACTTGCGCCAATGAGATTGTTCGATAAGAAATCTGCAAGTAGACGGATTTACACATGTGCGTAAACCAAACTAGCGGTTTTAATTGTTACCGAAAACCAATCTACACGTTTTCTGTTCCTCAGATAACTTTTGCAAATGTCTCTTTCCAGATCAACGGCGTCGCGATCGCCGTTGTTTTTGTGATTGTAAATTAGGTAACCAGACGAACTGATTTCGCCTATCGCGTGGAGTAGGCAGAAATCTGATTGGCTACCTCCAACCCCGTAATATTACTTCACATAGCGAGAAATCACAGGTCCCCAAGTACGGCCTCGAACGGCGTAGCTATGTGAGTGGCCGTATGTTAGTACGATGCATTTCTGCATGCTCGCATATATGCGAACATTGGAAGAGATAAATCACGCGTTGCGTGATGTGTCCGAAAAGGGCAAACCGCATGGTCTCGCGCTTGTCCAAAGCTTATATTTTTGACAAAAATTTATGACACGGAGGTCACCCTGACTCACTGGTCTTGCAGAGGACCCGTGCACAGATGGCAGGGCGGAAGGAAAGTAGCATTTTCCATGAATAATTCGCAGAGTAGCTTACTAAGCGGCCGTGATGGACCATTTCAGACTAGTCAGCCTAGTCCTATGGAAACAAATATTCTATTTTATCTTCTCCTACAGTTTTCATCCAATCAACTCCAAACTAGACCAACCTCTAGTACTCATAGAGGAATAGTGTGCTTGTGCTTTTATTTTGAATCTGCCTAATATTCTTTCGAGCTACCCACCTTTGAGTGGGTAAAAATTATATAATGTGACCTTGACCGTTGACCCCAATACAATGAAAATGGCTCCATAGTGAATGAATGGGAATTTTCAGGATGGATATTTGAACTGCGACTACATATACAGTTTTGATCAGATCATTACTTGTTTAGGATGTTGCCACTGGGAATTGTGTTTAATGTGTTTTTATAACTGGCCGTAAGGCGCACATTTTGATCAAAAATACAAGTTTACGTTTTTTGGCAGAAATGAAATCGTGATGACAAACGATGAAGAAAAATAAAAACAAAACAATTTTTTTCTAAATGTCCGCCGAAAATTGTTTTGCTCTGATTGACTTGAAACTTGGTGCTCTTATAGGTGATATATAGACTTGATTTTCTATATATTTCGAAGAGGCTCAATCCAATAGTATTTTTAGAGATCAGCTTGGCCATGCCCAATGTAAACACATGAGAATTTAAACTATGGATCTTTGACCTGGAACTACATCTAGAGTTCTTATTGGATCAGCACCAGACGTTCCAATGATTATACAAAAAGAGGCCTTATAATGCTTCTTAATGGCCGGACATCTCAGATTTTCAGTTGCTTCAGTAAATGTGTTCTAGTTATATAATGTTGTTTGACACTGAACATGGGGATTAATATATCATCTCGGGTGATCTGACCATACCAGAGATAATGGACCTTTCCATTTTTTAGCTATGCCCCGCCCATCACTAGCTAAGCTCCACCCACACCTTGCCGTGTTTGGTTTGATCGATCCCCGAATGCCA